>JAUELC010304426.1:0-15099 GCA_031471745.1 Cryptochiton stelleri
TCTTATTTCTGGATAAAAACAACAACAAAAAACGTGGTTATCCAGAAATGAGAGTGTAATCTCAATCATGTTACCCAGCCTTCTTAATATGGTTCAAGTTCGGGTAAAAACCACCTTGTAAAAAGAAAACTGTAAGACACTTAGTAATAATACTGTCATATTTTTCACTTGAAATCTTTACCAGCCTTAACCACAAGACCATGTAAGACCATGCTGCATTGGAATGCACCTCAGAAAAGGCTCTCCCATGAGGTGGTTCCAATTGGACCAAGGGAAACAACCCGGTCGTTTTGGGGCATTAGCCTTTATGGCGAATATGCGTGCAAATCCCAATCACACACTTGTGGGACAATCTTAAGGTATCCCAGTTAATTCACTGTAAGAACCAAATAATTTGCATAGAACCAAAAATGGGTGCAACAGTTACCAACATGATCCAGTACTACGCTGAACGTACATTTCCTCAGAATACCTATCACGGACCACAAAGAACATGGTTTAAGGTTTTACTGCTTTGTGGTTATATACATTCATTTTACTCAAGGACTATGAACAACTCATTTCTCGTTTATAATATTTTAATAAAGATTTGGTTGAACCGTTTTTCAGATCATTTCTGAACTGTATCCCAGGAAAACAATAAAAAACATTGTATGGTGACTGCAAATTTACACCTTTTTTGGCCCCAAGGTTACTGTACAAATAATATATGATTTCTATAAACAGACAACGTTAATACAGTTTAAACTTATAGCACAATCGTTTAATGATTTAATCTAGGCCTACTGTAAGAGAGTCCTGATCGTTTGCTCAACTGAGCCCGTGAGGTTTATTCTTTCTATCTAGATTTTGAATTCAGTTTGGCTTACTTTTATTTTCAAAGTGCATTTACTTTATAGGGTATGCATAATGAAAAGGTCGTATCTTTCCGGAAGAGCAATTTCCGTTTTGTCAGAATTTTTTGACAAAATCTGACATTCATCATTACACTTGAATGGATTACTAGTGTGGGACAAAGGATGAGGTTAACACTATGATGCGCTAATATATATAGTCCGCCTTATCTATCTTATAACGCACGTATTCTGAGCAGTCGACACTCCGTTGAACGCTCATATGAACACCTCTTGTCAAGAGTTCATTTTATCAACAATCGGACCTGCTATTTCGATTATTTCCAGAGATTTGAGCTTGAACAAAACAGGAGAGGACAGGATTTAACTGGATTAAGAACAATACTTATCATCAGCCTGTTAATTAGGCCTACGTACAGTTTAATTAAGGCTATACTCCTTTGTGTATATTTTATTGCTTCCCCGGAATAACGTGTACAGACTATACACACGCTGAAAGAAAGGCGTGGTGGTTCATACACGTTTCAAAAGGCACATTGAATTGCTCGGTCTGTTTTCTTTATTTGGAGAGAGCATTTTTTTAAAAGTAAGATAGATGTAAATAAATGGGCTTAAGATATCGATATTTCAGCCGTTCACGGCAAAGGGGAAGCAACTCAAAAGCGGTGCCATTTGCCTGCTGTCACATCTTTTCAAAGATCACACAAGGGGCAGATATGTGCGTTGTCCCACATATGAAAGTATCTTTTCCTAACCCTTAAAATACATCTATAACCCTTACCCTTATACTACACGACCCAATCAACATCATAGGAAAGAACAATACCGATAATTATATCCTACTAGTTCCAGATTAGAACACACTATTATGACATAACGGTGGACTTACTAGTTACTGGGTTGGTGTTTAATTCATAGGACTTCTCATACATTGCTGGCGTTTGAAGAAACAAAATTACATAAAGAACATCTCTAGATCACGGACACTCTACGATCCACAGTAATTAGTTCTTTTGGGATGTATCGGCAGGTAACAATATTTCATGAACACTTTGAACATATTTCGTTTGTAAGGGTTGACAAATGCAGTCTGTGTCTTTTTTATTTGTTCTTGAATATTTTTGAAATTTACTAAAAAATCCCAAAAAATAATTCACGGATGTGCTAAAAAAACCTCTGTGAATTTCATTCAAGTTTTGTAATGACGATGGGAATATGATGGTAGGCTAAATATTAAATCAGGCCAACGGAAAACGGTCCATTGTAATTACTGGAAACGTTTCCCACTTATTTGTCGAAATGTTTGACGTTTATAGCAGTCTTAATCATCGGATAGAAGAACACATTGTCCAAAACGAAAGACTTGTCTTTTATAACCACGCGGCCATCCAGTTTGCTTTGGCAGATTTAAAAGAAACTATTTCAGGTTTTAGTCAACAAAGGTATTTTAAGTAGCCTACAGTAGTCCATATAGGGTTTATCTATGCTGGTAGATTATATACGGTAAACAAATATACATAACATACTAATCTACCTACTGAGTTATTCTCGATTAGGGGAACTATCTACTATTCGTATATACTTTATTGAATATAGAGACAGAAATATTTGCATGCTTACACCAGGGATCGAACCCGGGGCTTTGGTTTTTAATAAATCGACATCCCTGGGCCAGCGTGATGAATCTTTAGAAATATATATATCCTCAGTACCTCAGTCGGTGTTAGGCCTGTAACCCAGACAACCCGGGTTCGAATCACGGGGGAGGCAAGGCTTTCTTTCTCTCTGAATTTATAAAAAATATCCTCTTTACAACATTCATTGCCAGACTAAATTGTGTATTAGCATTCTAAACTGGGGTCGTTGACTAAAACGAAATGTCAGGACACATTAATGTATCGATGTGTGCAACAGCTCTAACATCCTGTAGTCGGCATGAGCACATTCTTTTCAATCAAAGTAACACAGATATTCAGAGAAGTAGTCCTATTTTGGGTATAGCGATTCTCATATAAAAGTAGGCCCAATTCGGACAAGATCACATGAAATTAGGGTCAATTCGAACGTTAATATATAAAAGTAGGTCCAATTGGGAAATGATCACAAAAAAGGGCGTCCAATTTAGATTATACAGATTCAATTTTAACGAAATGTTAGTGTAGTTGACGAAGTTGACGTGTTTAAACGGTTTGAGAAATCGTGCTATTACGGAAATTAGATTTAAGCTTTGGGATATACGGTACCTGGATGATGATCAAAATAGATTACCCATCAGTTGTAAGTCCTCAAAATTACATTTCGTTTTATTTTCTTGCTGACTTTGATCAGTTTGTGCTGGCGATAAGGATTTCCGTCGCTTTCAGTTTTTAATGGATAATGAATTTGCCAACAACAACTAGGAGTCACTGGTAAATAGATCGGTGACTCCTTAATTGTTTCCTGGAGTAGTATCAAAATGCTTTCTTTCACGGGAGACGCAGCTTTGGATATATATATATATTTACAGTCACTGAACGTTATCTAGACGTCCCCTATCCACAGCGTTAGACAGTCAGTGTATGAATAAACGGTTAGTGACAAGAACCACGACTTCTATTTATCCAAAGTTCACCGGGAAAAGTAGCAAAACGGCCGAACATACCCACGCTGTTCACTCGGACAGTTGACTTGGCCATTTATACATGTTCACTTGACCTACGAGATACGAAACCTAAACCTAGCATAGTTTTGGAACTGACTAACAGTTAATAGTATACAAAGTTTTCTATCCACACTAATATAAAATGGCTTTACGCTACTGCATGGTACAGGTATGTGGAATTTCAGCATACTTCTAGACAACCTCAAATAGTAGAACTGATAGACAGTCAATCTGAAAGTGAAAGCTTTTTTAGGTCCCCACAAGATCTAGATTAAGAAAATGCAGCTGGGGAGTTTTACATGGAAAAGCATAGTAACAATTCCAAAGAAAGATATTGAACTCAGTTTGTTTTTCTGAACAAACCATAGTCTGGAGTTTATTTTTTCGAATTGTACTTTACTTTACAAGATCTGTGTATCATGGTATACAATAGTTTAACACATACGTAATTCATTGTTCAAATATTCCTTTACGGACCAGGTTTTCGCTTTAATTGTGAAGGGTATTTCTCGTAGAAGGCCTACGCGTTTTGACTGATCCCAGAGAACGCTTGATGGAGTTGGCCGCCCGATGCTGAAAGGGAGATAATCACAGTTCACAGAATCTGTCTGGGAAACATATGGCTATATGTATTGCATACAAGACTACATTTTAACGAAGGCTGGAACTGATGTTGAATTACACTGGAAAAAACATGTATTCATGCGATGAGTGGGACGTCATGGGGGTTTATGTAAATTTACAGCTTAAAATTGTGTATTACATTGTATAGTAAATACCGTTGCAAAAATATATATGCCTTCAGTTTTCATTGTAATAATACATTGGTCACGTGTAATATTAAACTCTAAACGTGACAGTGTTGGTTTGACCTGGGCTGTAGTAGTCATGCTATATCCCAGGTAAAACGCTTTAAGTGTGTCAGGAGTGCTGAACTTTTTAAGTGTGTCAGGAGTGCTGAACTTTTTAAGTGCTGTATTCAACACTTTGGAGTTTTGAATACAGTACTGAGTAGTGTTGAACAGAGAGTTAAAAAGTGCAGCCACTCTTGGCACACTTGAAGTGTTACACGAACATACGCGGGTGTTTGAAGGGGGCTTCTTGTTGCCCTGATGCTATCAGAACTAAAGGGCAACACGGAACCGATATGTTGGGGCGTCCTCTTATCTCCTGTGGTTGTCTTGTATCTTGTCATTGTTTGTTTGCCAGTGGCGTCAGGGGTGGTTTCCTTCACCCATCGGAGTGACACGCCGTCATATGAATGAAATAACCGTAAGTACGAAGTAAAACCCCAATCAAACAAACCATCAAAACAATCTTATTTTTACAGTGTACAGCGATAAGTGCTTATCTATCTTTCGTTTAGTTAATTTGATTGATAGTTACAAGCTAGGGGTGACAATTCGAACTTTCGTTTGAAAGAATTAATATTCATCCATAGGCCTACGACAATTCATATTTTTCATGACATCTTTGGTTTATTTGTATTCATGTGAACTAATAAGGAAATATTGCTTCTTAAAACAATGGCGTACGCTGTTCAAAGCAATGGTAACATACATCAATGTAAATCGTTCACATGGAAAACTGGAGTTGATCTACAAAATGCACGATAATTTATTGAGCCCATCTAGACAATGTTGCAATTAAGTTATTTCAAATCAGTTAGTAAACAGGTTCCTTTTAAGCGCTCTGTAGTAATTACGTTACACAAACTCATCCACCACATACCTTGTGGGATGTTAACGCAACACAGCTCTTAATAATCTTACCTCACAGGAAATTGTTTTGAACAGATTTTTTTAAGGATAGAAAAAAAAAACAACAACACGTGCAGTTCTTTTCATTAAAATGTCGTGAAATGATTAAACGGCGTCAACTTAATTCTTGTTTCTAATCTATTTTGTTTATATTTTATTAACTAACGTCAACATCTAGGCCTATATATAAATACCTACAGAGTAAAAAACATGCCACTTGTCAAAAATGCCAGCGCGTGTTTTTGAACATTTATCAGTTTAAAATTCGCGCTAGATTTTAACAACAGATCTGAATGGCTTGACGGAATATGAGATCGTGTCGCTGATATATGTTTTGTATTGTCTTCAAACGAGCATGTAGACATCTATTTTACATACATTTATTACCCAGAGTGTACGATCGGCAGGTGCTGTCAGCCTCGAATCGCCCGGGCGAGGCAGGACACGAGACCGCCCGGCTAATTTACATATTGAGCGGCATACCGTGACCTATCAATGGCGTCCATTTAGTTATAAGTTTGAATTTCTATACTAAATACTATAGTAGCAGGTGCCAACTCCTGATTTTGTCTATATATAGCTTTTTCTAAACATGGATACTATGTTTGAAACGAGAATAATGTAATTTAAAATCTATCCACAGGCGTTTAAAGTGTGGCTAAATTTCGCCAGTTTATACTACATTTTTCTTACCAAGTCAAGCGCTTGTATTGGATCATATAGGTTTTGTTTCCGAGTGAAGACAAACTTTCGACAAGTTATAACTTTATACATAATAGTTTACGACTCGTATGTAACATGTAAATGTGGGATACATCCCGGTGTTCATATAAGACTGACGGTGTACCGGTACTGGTGATGTTTGGACAGACTGTTCCAGTAGGAACAAGGAACACCACGACAATTTTGCTATTATGATCGGACTCCATCAAAAGTTGCCCAATAGCCAGAAGAGCAATCGTTCCAATTTCGTGCTGATCTGTTTCATAACGACGGAGCCTGAACAGTTTGTGTGACAAGAACTAGATGAGTAGGCCTATAGGATGAGGGACACATTTCCTTATCCAAAACCGAATGAGTGACTTTAAATTAAAGCAAAGCAGAAGCTCAAAAGAAAGTCAAATTAAAAGAACTTTTAATCTGCGTTAGTAAAAGTGGAAGTGTCAGGCTCCCCCCCCGCCCCCTTCTTTTAAACATGCTGGACACCGCCCTGTATTAATCGATAGTTAAACGTTAATTATTTACGATCTTTGAGGAATTAGATTCAGAAACTATGCTTTTTATTGGAGAAATTTAACTGAGAATACCGAACCCGAAATGTTGATTCAAATCATTCCTCTGGCTAATTAAATAAAAAAATGTTCAATTAAGGTAGATCGAACTCCTCCATGGCTACCTTAACAATCATGTTGTCCGATTTATACTTTTTCCATTGGCATCGAAAACCTTAAAATGAAAACCGAACACATTGCTCCCCCATACCATCCCCTCATTCTCACTTTTGTATTGGATGTTTTCATATCTCAGCATTAATGAGCTCCACGTACCAAACTCCACCCAACACCCCACCCCGCCCCTTACATTGAGAAAGCAAATTTGAACCTTCGCTATCACTTCATTGCTTTATGCTATGGATGTAGGTCTTCATTTTGGGAGTCTGATTATTCTGGCAATGTTCACATCTGTATAATAATAATAATTTTTATTTATACAGTGAAATGTACTGGACACCAATTACAAATTGGCTTTGTCAATTTAGGAAGCGGGCTGGGGTGTTGGACGGGGTGGGATGCGAATCATGCTCTATTGTGAATAACAGCAGGAATGAGCCGACGGTATTGGTGGTGTTCATTTTTTATTTAAGGTTTGGGAGGCCAATAGAAAAAGTGAAAATTGCACGGCATGAAAAAGATTTTCTTTTGAGATAGTCATGGAGGAGTCCGATCTACCTTAAATGAATACAAATTCCCTTAAGATAGACAGGCGTGCCTTAATTGGAAACAAATTCCCATAAGATGGACAGACCTACCTTAATAGGAAACAAATTCCCTTAAGATAGACAGACCTACCTTAATAGGAAACAAATTCCCTTAAGATAGACAGGCCTACCTTAAATGAAAACAAATTCCCTTAAGATAGACAGGCCTACCTTAAATGAAAACAAATTCCCTTAAGATAGACAGGCCTACCTTAATTGAAAACAAATTCCCTCAAGATAGACAGGCCTACCTTAAATGAAAACAAATTCCCTTAAGATAGACAGGCCTACCGTAATTATAAACAAATTCCCTTAAGATAGACAGGCCTACCTTATGTTATATCTCACATAAGGTTCTAACAGGACATCCAATGTGATATCTTGGAATGAAGAATTAAATTGAAGGCTTAGGAAAACAGGAGTCTGATGCTTATTGTATTCAAATAAGTCATTACATAGTCTTGTCAGCTCGAAGACATCGGGGTGTCTCTCTGGAGCCTTCCTGGGCCGTGTGCAGGATTTTCTCTTTGAAAAGGTCTTTACGTTGAAACCTCCTCTCACGAAATGATGAATACCAGATTGTATTTAAGACTGGCACTTATTGTAATTTGCCTTTAGCCTTGGAGATAGTTTAACAGATTAAGGTGGCTATATAGTCAATAGAATGGATTAGCTAACGTGTCGAGAGGAGTTGATGGGTAATTTGTGATGGGTCTACTCCGGTGGTTTGATCAAAGATTCCGCCGACGTATAGTCCAGCATTTACATAACAAGTCTATATTCATATGACCGATACCCTCAAGGAATTTCATGGATTCACCCTGCGCTTTACGCCGTAATAGCTCGGATAGAAAGATTTAAATAAAAGCATATTATCCAAGGACAGCTAATGTGTTAAATTAAGTGGACAATTAAGGAGCTTATGTCGCCTTAAGCATCTAGAAACATTGCTGTAGATAGTCAAATAGTTCTATAAGCCTTAGAGGTAGGTATATTATTTCACGGTCCAGTGCGAGTGATCGGACTTCCTTAAAACGTCGACGATCAGGCCCTTTGGACGTTTGCGTTACACCGAATCTTAATAAGTTTGGAGATGGCACACCGTACGTGACCAGAGGGCTTTTAAAGTCACACCGAGTTATCAGCTGGACATATGAAATCAGGAATGTTTTTACATACACTGCCCCTCCCTGTTTATTTATCTTAGCGGACTTTCTGTAGTTTATACCCGAAGCTAAATACACGCAGCAGTAACACCTTTCCGTCCACCCTCAGCCTGCAGTTATATAGGCAGGTGACAGACCCCTAATCTAGAGACTTACTTATTCTGCCCTTTAGATTCGATAAACTGATATGATTCAAGGAGCCATTGTGGACCACGAAGGAGGCCTAGCCGATTGAGTTGTCTACGGAATCTAGCTCTACTTGACCAAAATTTTTACATCTGTTTATTTAGTTGGAACAATCAAGTCATCATGTTTAGCCCAGAGGGTGATAAAATATCCGCCCCTTTTTAGTGTTATCGTTTGTACATCGTTGGATAACTGTAGGTCTTTGATGGAAAGGTATACTTTATATCCTGGCATGCATCAAGTTCCCCTAAGAGGACTCGATCACCAAGGATTCTCCACCAAAAGCCCATTGAACCTCTCTAGAAATATCGCCTTCTAGAAAGTCTGTTTTATAGTACTGAAAAAGAAGGCAATAAGTAGTGCGTACCAGTACAGAAGACTCGTGCCATTTCAGCATGGTATGACAAACTGAAAGACCAATCAGTCAACTCCGTCAAAAGATGCGAAACAGACCATGGAACAATCGTGTGTATTTTCGTCCCGATCTGGCTTGACGAAGCCATATCAATTTGTAACTATCGTCCCCCCCCCCCACCCCATAAAACAAAACAAAAACAAAAACAACAACAACAAAAAAAATAACAATAAATAAAGACCAAAAAGAACAATATGAGTAGCGTTAGGGACTCTGGTCCAAAGCGGCGTGAAACTCAAACTTGAACTGTTAGGTATCCACTTAAAGCAGCGTACAAAATGTAAGTGCAATCCACTGAAGCGTAACGAAAATAATATGGGGAGAACTGATGGGCGTTAAAGATGGACGGACAGTTGAGGCGTAGAAACATATAGAGTATCTCCGGTCGAACCACAGGTAGGGGGCGACACAGAAAGTGAGCAGAATGTAAAGTGTTTGGAAAATTATGACGATCCAGGTGGTCTAAAGAGTCTCAATACAAGCCCTTTATTATACGTCAGTAAGTTCATTTGCTTTATGCATTTTAAGTTGGTGGATCAACAAAATGAATGTCTAACTTTGAAAGTTTTATAAAGCTTGTTTTAGAGGCATTTAGAAGTTGGTGGTAATCAACAATGTAAGACATATATGGATTACAACTTTCTTTTTTCAGTTTCAATTGGATATTCTTTTCATAAATAAACATAGCAGAGGGTTACAATAAACACATAGCCAGATAAATAAACATAGACATAGAGATGTAGTTGGAGTTAATGACTAACTGAAGAGATTAGGATTGTATAGGCTGTTGGCATTAGGAAGCCCTAGTCACGGTTGATCTGTATCTTGGACCTATATCATTTTGTATTTGGATTGTTTCCATTAGCTTTCTGGTTGTTGTGTTGGTGATATTAGCTTTGATAGTTTAACATTAATCCAGACTATAGTATGGACATGATGGACATTTATGATGTCGGTTATTGCACATACAGAGTCCAATTGAGTTTCTGTGAAACAAGTTTTATATTGTGTGATAATTATATATACTGGTCATTTTATCATATTCGTGTTTCATTTCTGTATCTTTTTAATCTTTCATACTTCATTTATTTCACGCTTTGGTGATTTGTAATTTTTCACTTATTTTTTACCTGTAAATATTCCAGTCATTTCTGACATCAACTGTATTGTTTTTCATTTCATGTTTTGTTTGTCGTGCTTGTAAGTGGACCGTTTGTGTCTGTAAGCTACGAATTTAGTAAATAAAAAAATAATTAAAATCATCTCACAGTAGCAACATACTCTTTTATATTGGGTTTGACGTTATAACCTACCATAGACCTTATAGACCTTACAACAATCACTTGATGAATAAATGATCTATTATCAATCGATCTATGATCAATCGATATGTGATCAATTGATCTATGATTAATCTACCAATCAATCAATCGATGACAGATCAATCGAATATCAATAAATGGGCGATCAAGCAATCAGCCAATAAAAAAATTCATGAAGTATTAACTCAATCAATCAATCAATGATCACTTAAAGGGTTATCAATCAATCAATAATTAACAATTAATCGACAGTCGATCAATCTACTAAATTAGCTGATTAATCAAAATCTCAATTAACCATTAAGTACTAATTATTAATTAAACAAACCAGTTAACCAGTCATGTAATTTACCAATCAATCAATCAATCAATCAATCAATCAATCAATCAAACAAGCACCCATTACCAACACTCAATTAATTAATCAATCAATTAACAATTAAACTGATAAATTAATCAATCTATGGATTGACCCAGTACTAAACTAATCAGTCAATAACTCTTTCAGCTCATCAACGGAAAAATTAATCACCCGACTAATCTATCCTTCACTTTGAATTACATCTCAAACCGATAAACGCACTAAAGTCGTGTCCTCGAGAACTTATTAAGTTAACTAATAAACATTTAGATGAAACCATTGATCATGAATGAACTAATGAACTAATCAATTTACCAAATAATCATCTGCCTAATCCTGTTGGATTTAGTCTCAAACTGAATATTGAAGCGTATCACCTTTGTGTACCGTAATACAAAAAATATATTTACAAATGGAAACTTTTAGCTGCCACAATATTAGTGAAATATACCCTTGAGTAAAACAAAAAGCAAGGAAATCACACGAGAAATCATATTAAAAAAAAGTGCAAAACAAAATTAAATCGCTATGATGAATAAATATTCATCTTTATTTTATCAAAATATAGCACATACAAATATATTTATTTCACAAACCGAATCTTATGTACAATTGCACAACCAAAATAAACATTTTCTCAATTATTCATATTTTAAAAATAAACAGTCAAAATATTTGGAAACCATTTCATATATTTAAAATACATTAAATGCATAACTCTTTTTTAATAATAATTATATAGAATCTGACAAATATATTTCCTTTTTTATCTTAGAAAAAATAATTTTATTTAAAATTTATTTAGCACAACCTCTAAGATAAATCGCACTGAAATGCGTATTTCAATACTTTCAGGCTAATATGTAAATACATTATTTTATATTTTGCTGCCAATATAGTTTTCAGAGTCTTGGTAAAATCGGTATCTTTTTTCATCCTTGCTATTTCAGTGTCATACAAGGATAACTTTTCCTAGCCCTTCTTTTCGTTATATTTTTATATGGCCTTGCGGGTCTTGAACATGTCTCTCCAGTCACTGCTATGGGGAGTTATCCATCCGGAAAGAGCAACAAATGTCTGGATTTCAAAAGACCGGCTTCATTCAGTTCGTCTGCAATGAAAAAATAGCCAAAAGGCAATTAGAGAAAACGTATAGCTGAACGCATAGTTTATTTGTTTCCTTTTGTTTTATAAAGGGAAATGTACTATAAGAGTCGTGAAATAAAGCCATTGAAACCCACCCACCGAAACGAAAGCGAATTGTTTTTGTTGAAATGGAGCATTTTGTCTCCCATACAATGTTTGGAAAACGAATTAATAATTCACAAAAGCCTATTGAAAAAGAAAAAGAAACAAAGACCTAAAAAAAAAAATAAAAAAATAGTCCAAAAAATAAAGCAGCTCGAACTTAACACTTCAGTTCACAGAACCCACTTAAGGTTTGTCTGGCCACCTTTCACCTTGGTGAGTTCACCCAGTTCGTGTTTACACCATTTTTCATTTAACTTGATCAAGTTACACCTTATAATGCTTTCCTGTCCTAGTAAGGTGTCCAATCTACGTTCTGAACACCTAAATGCACCCAACAACTTTTCACAAATCTACCACGCGGGAAGTGAAAGAAACGGATGCAAAGAAAGTTTCTTATATTCACGTTGAAATATATAGGCTATTTTCACACCTGTGGTTGAAGTAGTTATATAACGACTACTGATTGCCCTCAATAAACTATGACACGTATGCCCATGGTTAATGATTGAAAGTATTGGTTAATGTGCAGCTAAAGAATTTTCGTACAGCGCAAAATTTCGCCTCAAGAATAAAGTGTCAATACGTTAGGTCGAAGTGTCATGGGACTTACGTCTTTTTCACAGTACCCAACACCCAGCTAAAGAGATGTTATCTTCGACACAGAATAACTAAGCCAAGAAAGAGCGAATAAAATCCAGGCAAATTTAGTACCTGCTACTGTCAATACAACTGCTCCGGGCCAAAGTATGACGCAACACTTTTAACACCCAGAATGAGGAACGTTTGCAAACTTTAAAAAAGGGACATTTGCGAAAAAATCTACTAACGCACCCATTTTTTCTCAAGCATAAAGGGCATTCATTATGAATATTTTTTAAAAAATCAGGCTTTAAGCTTGATACCTCATATTATAAACGAATATATGTTCACAATAAGAAATCTCAAAACAAAACAAGCGAACTTATTTCGACAAAGTAACCACAAAAATGCATTTGTAAAGTCTTAAACATTTCGATATTTTGACAAAATTATTCACCAACATAAAATGGAACAATAGAGATTAAGAGGAAATACAAAGAGTTGCAAAAATATTTTTTTTAAAAAAGGAAAATGAAAAAAGCGACTAACCATTAAAACCAGGTGGAGAAATCTAGAAGATCATCTTCATCCACACTGATTCCTTCGCATGAAGAGTCAGAGCATGAACTATGGATGGGAGAACTGACGGACGTTGTGGGGGAGAGACCGGGCTGCGAAGTCAAAACACTTGGGGCTGATAGGATTGCAGAGTCTAATACTGTATTAACAGTGTCGTGTTCATCAACTAACTGCTTCAGATATCGTATATAATCGATCGCAGCTTTCAGTGTCTCTACTTTACTCATTTTCTTTGAGCGGCTGCCCTTAGTACCGTTTGGAAGATGCTCACGCAAAGATGCAAATGTCATATTGATTAGTTTGACTCTGTTCCTTTCGCGTTCGTTGCGTCTCTGAACGGCAGTGGTTAGAGGTTTGATTTGATTCTGATGGTGACCGTTTCGTCTTGATGAATTCGGGTTCGATTGCCTCTGTTGGTGACTAGATCGCTGGGGTTCTGGAAGACTGGACAGATGATGGGACCGTTGAGGTTCCTGGAGACTGGACTGATGGAAATGCTGGGGTTCCGAGATAATTGACTGCTGTTGAGAGCGCTGTAAGTCCGAGGAATCGGGCAGGATATGTGGACGTTGGGGTTCAGTAAAGTGTTGAGAGTCCGTTAAACAGGGCTGGTGGTGTTGTTGAGAAACTTTGGAAATAAAGCTGTCTTGGAGATCAAGATTGTCAATGTGATGATTATTATTAATACTGTTTAAATTATTATTGTTATTGCCGTTTTCATCCTGCAACAGTGAATTGCTCCCAAGAGTAAGGCGGTTGAAATTTAAACGTCGTTTGCATGTAAAGCTACTCAAAGAAATGGCCTTTTCTTTCAACAATTTTGATGATTTCAACGCGGAATTGTTCGATGAAACTGGCACAGAATTCAAATGATCGAATGAAAACATACATGATGGTCTGTCCGAACCAAAACCTGTGGTGAATTGAAGCAGAGTTCCTCCTGAACCGAAATGGTAGGAGTTGTCCAGTGACTGTGTGTGTGAGAACCTTTCGACTGGCCGGGCTGTAGCTATCTCCATGTTGTGTCAGCGGCTCGCTTCAGGCATGTGACTGTCGCGTGTAGAATAGTAGGTGTTACAAACAGAAATGAGTTCAAGGCAATGGTGACAGATTCGAGAATGACGTCTCGTGTGATACACGAGCAATTTTTATAGCGATCCCTGACTAGTGCCGGTGAAGCCCCGCCCATGAGGTGACTCTTCCATGTGGCCGACCCCTTATGGCTGGGTGACGCGTGGGTTTGATCTATTCCCCTAACTCTCCACCAAACAGGTCATGAAATCGGATAAAAACTCAACACAACACAGCTTTATTGACGCGTCCTAAATATTATAAAAAGTGTGCAGTAGATGACCTCGTCTGCCCTGCGCTTTTATGTAAGCACTGTAAAAGCCCGTTTGTTCGACGAAAAAAAAAATCGAGAAACTTCAGTGCAATAGTGAGCGAACTGTAGTTGTTTAAGAAATAGGCACGCTACTCTGGTCTCCTTTATTCTCATGTCTCTATTAAATATATATGATCATAATAAATCTACTGCTACTTTCAGATAACCGGCTAGGAAATTCATAGAAGGTGCACTCTGTGGCTTTAATATCTGCTAATTATTCTGCTGATTTACCTCACGATTTCTAAACAGTGTCATTGATATTATTACAACTATCACAAATTCAGAGCTGTATATGGCGAGTCCAAAGGTTTGGAAATCTTATTCAGTTTTGCCTATGTGTGAAAGAACATAATATAAATGTCAGCTCAGAAATCATATCTTATAAAGACACCTGTAGCGAAAATACTCAAGTGTCATTGAAATGTCCTTTAAAAAAAGAAGAAAAAAAAGAAGAAGCATTGATGAATTATATAAGATGGAATTTAAGTAGCAAATATAACTTTGATCGAAGATCAACAATTTTTAGGACCATTTTCAACAATATTGGAAAACAACAAAAAAAAAAACATCGTAAGATATATATACGACAGTTTTCTTTGTATTCGCAGCCTACACTTTCG
>JAUELC010304537.1:0-15094 GCA_031471745.1 Cryptochiton stelleri
AACGAAAACAACGCTTGGGATTAAAGAAAATATTTAAGTTTATACAATGTTTAGTCCCTCTCTTTATGTATCGCTTATGCCAGTTAAATCCAAACTTTTTTCCCCCTGGGGAATTTGAATTTGAAACAAGTTTTTCTAGGAAATGTAAGAGGCAATCATGGTGGAATCTGACCAACAGATCGTGTTGAACATGCCCGACGAAAGTAAAGCTTCTGCCTATACTGTCGTGAAAAGATGTGTGAAGGTATGGAGCTGTAAAAAGAATATTTAGTAACTTTAGTATCTAGTTGAACGGCTTCACAGCCAACAGATACACGATATTTTGCCAGTTGCAAATCAAAAACTGAACCAATCCCGCCGGCAAATCACGTGACAAGCTTTAACAGGCTCCGCCCATATGTATGTCCCGCCAAATCTCAAGGTAAGGTCAAAAAGACAGTTTGAAGGCTAAATTTCGCAAGGTAGCACTGTTGATTAATACGTGATTTCAACACGAATCGAATGGCTGGTGTCCTTTTAATAGATCGTACCAGATGGCGATTGTTCAGGGAAGATTTGGTTCTCCCTTCGTCGAGAATTTAGAAGCCATTTTCTCCCTTTAAGGCCCTCAAAATGAATCGGTCATAAGACAACTCTTTTTCTATGATTAGGAGGAAAATATTGACGATTCATTCAGCAGCCCACCTTTTTTAGGGTGATAGTAGGCCTACTACGCTACAACAAGCCATTACAAGTGAGCCATACATTCTAGTTCCCGCGAGACTTCCCTTCTCAGAGATCGAGAACAAGCTCTAGTATATATACCAGCCATCCCCCCAAAATTCAGTTTGTTACTCTGGCATTTTTTGTGCGGATTTATGCCATTATTTTTCTTGTGAAAGTTATCGAAATGTGTTTTTAGCAGAATAAAACAATGGACCGTGCACAGTGGGAACAGAAATAATTTTTATTGTATTATTTGAACGAATCACAAATTGTCTCACTTGTACTATTATGGCCTGGGTATATCTTAGAGTCGTTATCTCGACGTATGCAGTAGGATAGATTCTATTTTAGATTGGTGAGCCATAGTCTCGGCCCATTCACTTCCGGCCGACGATAGGCGAGCTCTACCGACCGGGTATTCCTCGTCTTAAAACAATAAAGCGGTTAACGACTATATACAAATTAAATAATTATATACCTCTCTAGAATAAATGTAAAGACCTACCTGGCCAAATAGTCCTGTCTTGCAGCGTTCATATTGCTGATGACGTCACCAACATTTCCGACCACAGCGGCGAACACGAATACTCCGATGAGAAAGGTGAGACCAGTGAAGATATACTCCTGATGGTAACAAATAGAGATTGAACTGAATAGATATATGTGAAAGGTGAGAAGGTCACGTCCAAATCATGTTCAAGGGTTAGACACGTCTGTTTCTAGTTCATCCCATGACTAGATCGTGCCTACATGGCGTATCACTTTGGTACCGATGATATTTTGGTAGGCCTAGGCCTACCAGTTCAAAGACTCGAATTCGAAATGTGATATACTCGAAATCATCAACACATTTGCATGTCGTCAGTAGAGACGTCCACATTTTAGCATAAGTAACTATATACAGAAGTTTTGGCCTCAACAGTCGGTAAACGAAACCAAAGTCCGTCAGAAATTATTTTTCGTCCGCAATTTATTTATTTATCATCATTTTATTTGAGTATGCAAAGGTTGAAAATAACTCGAACACTTGTCCGTTAACAATTAAACAAAAAAAAAAGTCAAGATAAATTTCGGTTTAGTGTCACTGAGAATATTGTTGAACGTACAAACCTGTATTCCTATTATAGATGTCAAACCTCGTATAATTTATTGATGATGTATTTCTAAGTGGATGAGTTTGCTAACTTACCGTATCTGTTATAGGCGGGGGTCTCTCTCCTATAGTTGTCAATGTCATCATAGACCAATACATACATAGCGTGTATTTCCTAGAAAACAAAATTTTCCTTTCGCATAAATAAAAAGCATTTCTATGGTAACGAAATTTTTTTAAAACATTTTTTCAAATTCAATAATTATGGACACTTCTTTAAAACGTAAATTTAAACAAAATATAAGTGGACATATATTTTTTGAAGGTGCCATCCATCCATGGTAATTGGTGAAGTTTGGTAAATTGTATACATTACCTAAATAACCGCTGACTATCTGTAGTATTTGGATACACCCAATCGTTCGTACCGAAACCCTCGTACTGTTAAAAAAATAGAACAAGTCATATGGAAAAAGTCAATTGAAATTGCGAATTACCCTACTATTTAAGTGTGGCAAGACGAACAGAAAGAGTTTTCAGATTTTAAAAATCAAAATTTCCATTACTTTAAAACAAAAAAAAACGAACAAAACTACGTGAAACTCAAACTTGATCTGTAAATTGTAATGTTAAAGCTACATACAGCATGCAAGGAAATTGTAATAGCTGGACACAGAGACATACGGGAAGAAACCGGGGTAGACCGGTAGGGGATTAAAAGAGACGATAACGACTAATACAAAATACAGTAAAATGAAATCATGAATTTCTGCATTGTGTCTACACATAACTGTAGTGGAGGAGACATTTGTACTGTGCGGTGTCCATTGTCAACCGTTCGTCGCACAATCTTATCTACAAGACATCTTTAAATCCACTCGTCGGAATATCACAAAACTTAGGCCTTTGTACAGGTATAAACACACATTAAGTACGCATGTTAAAGCATATATAGCGTACAATTAGGTGATCTGGGTATTTAGTATTTGGTTTCGTTTACATAAAGCTTGTTTACAAAATAGTGCTCAGTTTAACAGGACAACTTCATTTTTAGTATAGATATCAATATGGCAAAGCGATGTACAGATCTATAGCGTGAATATTTTTCAGGTAAAAACTTTTTCTTTACCGTTTCATACTTAGGGCAGATTAACACGAAGTGATAATGATTTTCAATATTATTTGAGTTACAAATTTTACATATCCTTTGGTCACTAGGGATATTTGCATATCTCCCTGTATCAACATGTCAACCTGCGGTACCAACCCTAACCATGGCAAAACATCTTGCAACATTTCTAAAACTATGATCTACTAAATAACTTTCAACATTTAAACATACATTTTATATCCAGAGTATACATCATATCTAGTACTATTATTAAGAGTAGCAAGCCAATTTCGCTGACATTGATCAGATAATCTCCGCTTAGTTTGACTTAGAAACAACCTTGCATTTCCAACGCCTTGGTTAATCCAGGCATATATAAAGACTAAACTACATAACAAATGCCGAACATCAGTTACCCAATTACTTTTTCCTTTTGAGTCGAGATGTTTCAACATTAAATATACTATACGTGGAGATCGTTGTTCAGGAAGGGCGATAAGCCGCAACCAACATTTGATTACTTTAAATGCTATTGTGGACCATAAAAGGATGCGACAACATTCTCCTAGAGCCATTGCATTCGGTGTACTTCGACCAGTCTTCAGCAGTTGTTCACAGGCCGTGGATTGGACTCGTTCAATGACGTCATACTGGTTGGTTCCCCAAAGCCCTGCACCGTTCATCAAAATAGGTCTTACTTAGAGTCAAACAGTTTGAAAAATACTGAATGGAACATTCCGTCTAGGTACCACATAGTTCTTAAAATTTCTGATAGTGCTCGTTTGCATTGGGATACAAGGTTGTTCACAGCATTTTTTTATATTAAATCTATTATTAAAAATAACTCCAGGATATATATTGGGGTACAATTTCAATGTCTTGTTTTCCATACTGCCAGTGTTCGTGTTTTGCCAGTATACCGCCATTCTTAAATACTACTATTTTCGTTTTAGCTAAATTAACCGAGTGATCCCATTTTTGACAATAACTATGTAGGATGTTAAGCTGGTTTTGTAGTCAATTACACAATTACTAAGCTCGTTAATGAATAGAGAGAAGAGCAGTGGGCTAATAACAGCCTTGACACTCTATTATGATACATTCATCAACGGTTCTGGAGTGGAATTATCGGGGGTGTAGTGTTAGAAAAAATAGTATCTACGACATCAAAAGGAATCTCTAGCAGAGTCTACCAAACCTCAGAAACCCAACTTGACTAAATGATAAGAGTCAGCCATTAACGAACTAAAACAGCTAGAAGATATTGCCATTGTCTCTGACTCCTTGCCGGCAAAGACTAGGCCACTGTGTTAATTCATAAAACTGAACTGTACCAACTAGTGGATTAAACACTCGAAGCTGAACCTACATATCGTGTCCTGAAGACAGATCCCATACAATCCTATTATCACCAAGCATAAAACCTTCGTCATCGAACTGGCTGATAAAGGTGAAATTAATGGCAATCTTCCTGGTAAATCAACCCCCACGCGCCCCATATGCTAGAGCATAATAAAAATGCTCAAGAACCCAGTTAAAGCCCAATTACTTATCTGTAGCCAAGACACAGTATATCACAACCAGCAAGACAACTGAACAAAATACTGACACATTTGGGTAAAACAGTTTATCCCATTATTTTGATATTCTCTGTATTGATGTTCTGAACAACTGATAAAAAAATGAAAGAAGTGTACATTTTAGACATAGTAAAGCACACAAAAGTGTGAATATTAAAGAAGAGAGTAACTGAGGGCATATAGAGCTGCAAGAAACAGCCCCATGGTGAGTCCCAAGGTGAAACTCTATTCCTCACCTTGTCACGCTTGCGCCATATTTCTGGTCAAACAAGGAGGAAATAAAACCTAATTCGAGTGATCGGTAATACAAAGTCGCACCTAGCCATGGTGCCATATATACCTCTTCACATAACCCAAACAGTGAAAGACATTACATTTTTATTTAAGGAAGTAAGGCAGAAATTTAACATTACCGCTATAACAGACAATCAAGAATAAGCATAATTAGAGCCATTGCTTGAAAAAAAAGGATGTCTTTTTTCACTGTTTATCAGGATATTTTGGCAGAGGCGATACACTGTCTGAAAAGTGGTGCATGTATTTGATTGGTTTGTGTGTTTTCTCTATTTGACTTTAATCTCTGTCGGACCACCGAAAGGATGTAAGCGTGACAAGGGTTGATACAGAATTTGTAGGGATATCAGCCTTGCCTCTGAAAGATGGGAAAAACCGTGAGTGGATGGGTCAGGGTTGGGCAGGGATAGCACACATCCTATATAATTGAACTTATCTACTTCTTCTAATTGATCGTCCTTATACATCCAGATATTTCTTACACTTCTAAAACCTTTCCTAAAAACCAGTACTTTACTTTTTTTCACATTTACAGTCAAATCTCATTTTTTAACAATACTCTTCCAGAGATTTTAGCATCTGCGGTAACCCTTCGCTACTATTTGATATCATCACTGTTTCCTCGGCATTCATTAATAAAGCAACAATTTCATCATCTACAATTACCAAGTCATGCATATGTTCAAAAATATCCATTTCTAGGTCGTTCACATACAGGGAAAATACAATGGATGAAGCTACCTCCCCCTGGGCTAGACCCGACCGTTGCTCAAAGAAATTACTAAAATATCCATTAGATTTAACACATTATTTGACAGATTGATACATAGAACGTATAACATCAAATAATTTACCATTAATGCCATATTTGATTAGCATATATAAAACAATAGATTTCGGTTTACTTTATCAAAAGCCTTTTGGTAATCCTTTCTTTATTTAAATCATTATCTATGTTGCATTATTTATCACTGTATTTATATGGACTTCAGTCTGCAATAAAACCATTATTATATTATTATTAATCTATAAAACAGCAGTATAGCTTATACTTTGAGACAATTGGTTCAATGCAAACAAGGCATCAACTGTCAAAAATTTCCGGGTTAAATCCAAAATCTGCATCAGATATAACGTCGTTTGTGGTTGACCATTCAAGTAATCCTTTATTTTAGATAGATTTAAATAATTCTGACAGATAACTCATCAGAGTAATTCTCCTATAACTATCAACATCGCGTAAAGGTCCCTTTTTGTGCACAGGCACAATCATATCCGTTCTCCATAGAGTGGGGTATAACCCACTGTTCAGAATAGCATTAAACAGCTTATTAAAGATTGGGGTAAGTACTTCCGAAAAGGATATAAAACATTCATTAAACAGCATGTCAATACCTGGGCTTTTATTTTTCTTTGGCTGAATTATTGTTTCCGATATTCTCTTGTCTGTGATTTCTTTGTCTGATTCTTGAAAAACTGTCTGATTTGAAATATTAGGAAAATTGACATGAGAATTACCAATTAAGGTGTTAGAACTCTGACCACCAGCTGACTCATATAATCAAATTTCTATGCTAGGAAAGTAAAAGAGGCGATTGAAATAAAGAGGAAACAGCCTGCTCTAAATAGAGACAAGGGTCTGGAGTTGCCAGCTATTTACCATGGGCTGCTATAGAACAATAGGTTTATGTCATAAAGGCTCACTCCATTATTGTTATTGGACTCCTATTGTGTTGGATTGGGTCAGGTGACTTGTGGGGGTTAACTCTGTACATAGGACTTGTATATAGGCTGGGATATAACAAGACTGTTCAGTTTGAAAAAGTCCAGAGACCATACTGGACGAAAGCTCACTACAACAATCAGGTGTGTGCTTGTGTTAAAGGACTTTGTATATAACACTCAAACTGTATAGAAAGTAAGCCATACAATGTAAACAGTAAGAACAAAAACATGACGCACATTGGCGAAGCGATGGTAAATAAAGGTAATTTTATAACGTTTTCTTAGGCTTATACACAATATTAAAGTGCAGTTTATGATAATCCCGATTATTTACTGCTTAGATTTAATAGTGCTAATGGTAGTTATGTTTAAACTGTCCTAGGAAATTCCGGCTGGTATTTATTTACCGGAAATGTCACCGTAAAGTGGTTGAGCATTCATAGTCCTTTTAAAAGGCCTTCGTCTATATTGATATTCATCATTTGCACAGTGGCAGGGCGTCGGAGTCCTTTCCTTGCATTCACAATGCAGAGCTCAGTTTGCGACAACTACTTGTCGCACCAGTCAACAAAAATTTAAAACAAAAATAAGGAACAAATTGATCGAATTACTCACTTTAAACTGCCAGGCTGTGAAGAAATACTAAAAATGAATCATACACCTATAAAAAATCTTATACGGTCAATATTTCACAGAGTTTGTGAAGGAGTTCATCCCACAACTAGTAAGCGAACTGTCGTTTGTTTTCAAAATACAAAAAAAATTCTTCTAAAATTGAACCAAACTCTTGAATTTACCGAGGAAGATAAAACAATTGGGGGATGGAGATTCATTCGTACTGTTTATTTACAGCCTGACAGTTTAAAATGAGTAATTATATCAATTTGTTCTTTATTTTGTTTTAAAACGTGCGACCAGCAGGCATCGCAAATTACGCTCTGCAGTTTTTTTGTTATTGTTAAACTTTCACTTAACAAACAAAGCTGCTTATGGAATTAATGAAGGGCTTCTTACTTCTATTTCTAAAAAAAAAATATCAACTGCGTCCAGCACCCTCTTTACCTCTATTGGCCTTGTTTTGTACGGATTCTATTGCATTCAGTAGAATTCGTACAAAATAAGCCCAATTATAGAGCTACACTAGTCGACATGTTCTTACAGCTTTAAAATGTAAGATCAGGGACCGCTTATCTGCTATGCTTCTGTTATAGGCCTATGCTTGATTCAGATAAATAGAAACACATGATATTAAGATTGAATTCCTTCTTATCTTAGGACAATAAGCATTTTTCAATTTTTTTTTTTTTTTTTTTTAAAGTTTTGTCAAATATATAGGCTAGCTATATAATTATTTACCGGCCCGGCCCTTGTATACATAGCTATAGATACCATATAGTCACATAGAATCTAAGTACGGTCATTTCATTCCAATATTATAGCCCACTGCAGATCGGCTGTTTACCAATCAATGAAATCATCAGCTCTATGTATTGTTATGGATTACCCTCCAAAGTGACAAAGGCGAAACATGTGCATGGACGAGTGCAATCATGCACATGTATGTTCTCGTTAACAATTCCCGCGCTTAGCAACAAGAATATTCATAACATAGCAACGACAGGGTCAATGGACGCGGAGTAGAGTTCAGTTGAAAAACGCCGGTGTAGAACGCCATTTTTGGGCCAATCAAAAGCTAAGAAGCAGGCAGTGACAGTTCCCAACTTGCATGGCGAAATAATGTGTATGTCATTAAGCTGACGAACACTATATAATAATCAAACAAAGTTGGTAGAGTCCGTATCACGAGTCAACGGCACCACTTTGTTAAAACAAGAAATATTCGACAGCTACACGTAGGTAAGAATCACTGCTCTCAAGTTTATTTGTTAATATCTGCATGTTTATTTTATAGGCCAAATCACTGGCCGCTAATATCAACTCGGTGAAAGTTGAAATTGTTGATCATTATTCTTCCAGTCGAGACCAAAAAAGATATAAAAAAATGTAACACTTCAATCAGCCATGTTCAATAGAAAACAGTGCCAGACATTTAGTATTTCCCACTTGAATTTTGCCACCACATATTTTGTCTCTGTGAGTAAACGCCCAAGCACATGCGGATAGAGAGAGGTCAGCCAATCATGATTTGGCTCAGAGAATGACGTCACGAGTTAAAAATAGATTGGAGACCCCACACAAAATCTGCAAATGCTTGGATGAAGTGTCTAAGATCTTGTCGCGTCACTTTAAAACACAAGTGAATGTGCATGGTTTGGCTCGATCTAGCATGGGACTTATTCTATGCCTGAAAAATTTATCAATTGCCCAAAAAATGTATTAATTGTCCAAACATTATTAAAAAGTCAACGCAGGCGATTTATCTTCAATAGATATCTATAAAGTATATATGGAATTAATTTTGTTTAATACATTTCATGATCCACGAAAAGTAAATCCTTATCAATGTTATAAAAGCTGCGAACCAATAAGGAAATCACAGCTTTGGCTCTTTGGGTTTTCACGATAACATTTGCAATGAATATTTATTTTGCGACTCGGTTGTCGTCGTTGCTTGTTGGACAGTCGACACAATATGTCAATGTTTTTCTTACTGTCGAAGTCCACACTTAAACATGTCAATGCTGTCACCAATGTAAAACGGACACCCACAAGATCACAAGTTTGTCATTTGACTAGCAGAATAAACTATAATATATTAAACATAACAAACGGATTACAGTTGGATAATATTTTTATCAACAAAAAAAAAAACACGTTTATGTGAGAATAATACTCCTCCCAATTCTGGCTACCATCATATGGATCAGGTTTATTTTTTTTACAACAGATTTACGAACTGCAGAACCATCCCCATCATCGTGGTGTTAACATTTGTCAATTGCCCTAAAAATGGTCGGAAAGACCAACACAAATGCCTTTTAATTAAAACATTGTAAAGGTCTATACTTACATCTAGTCATAGATACGTTCTCTAAAGTAAAACATTGTAAAGGCATATACTTACATCTAGTCATAGATACGTTCTCTAAAGTAAAACATTGTAAAGGTCTATACTTACATCTAGTCATAGATACGTTCTCTAAAGTAAAACATTTTAAAGGCCTATACATACATCTGGTCATAGATACGTTTTCTAAAGTTAAACATTGCAAAGGCCTACAGCGTTGTGCTGACGTAATCATGAAACATAATTCGAGCATAATCCTGTGTGAAAGTATCGCCTTCCAAATATATTACTGTTCTATAATCATTTTAGATAAAAGTACGTAATAAATTATAAACAATAACAGTACTAAGTATTGACGTTAAAACGTTTGACGGCATGTTTTGTGTACGTGTGTCTGTACGCGTGTTTGTGTTCATCCGTGATATTTTTCATGAAAAAACCTCAGCTTTCCAGAGTTTTGCGCGCAAAAATAACGTATTTCAAGGTGCAATTGAGTTGGCCTAAATGGGCATATTGGCTATACAAACTTATTTATTTTGACCTACAATATACAAGAAAATATATAATAAAACTTAGTATTCTGTATCAAATTGTTTGTCAACATATTACAGTTATCAGTCCAATACGTCTCGATCGTATAGGCTGTCTGGCAGCCTCCAGTTTCCCAGCTGTTTCGAAAGGGTATCCCCACTGGAAAGTATTTTAACTTGTGACGTCATTCTCTCGGAGCCAGTGAATGTTTGACAGACCTACTCTATCTATCCGCTTGTAAGAACATGGCATAATCACTTGAGGCCCTATCGTGGCATATATATAGCTGTGATTGTTGCATCTGGCACTATAGCTTAGTAAAGGTACCTCTCTGTTCCATAGAGCTATGCAGCAGGTGTATCCTTTTTCAGTCTGCTATTGACACATTTCTCAGATCCTAATTACTTACTTCGGCGAGCCCGCCAAGGGCTGATTTGTGCTGCGAAATATGTCAAATTAACTCATCCCAAAGTAATTCAGCTCCAAACTCGCAGTGTGCGGGGAGATTTCCTCATGCAAAGTCCGACCAAACCAAGAGATCAGTGGTAAAATGACTGTTCCTGTACTGTTTTCGATCGACCACGCGCAGTGCACTTTGGGTAGGAGCGGACATCTTACCTCTGATTTATTGTTTTGGTCCAACTTTGCATGATGATATTTATGGTACTTGTCAATTCCTTCACGGGCACTCTTATCGAATCGTCACATAACGTTATACTAACCTTGTTAGTTGCAACATTACAGGTATAATGCTATGTGTTTAAAATAAGTTAGATTAACGTAAGTTCAATTGAGCTTGTTTCAGTAGAAATCCGTACAAAAAAAGCCTAATAGAGTCATTTTAAAAAGAGTTTCGTGTAGTTTCGGGCATCAGAGTACTCTCCTCTGTCGGGAGGTGCCAGGCTCCGAGTAAAACAGACCCGAAAATGAACATGGTGTTTAACATGATAAATCCTTATTCTAGCTGATTATGTTTTATCAAAAAAGCTTGTGCACCAGCCGCTCTATATTATATTTCATTATAGACAAGTTTTCATATATATTCACCGGATTTGTTACTTTATCCCATCTAACCCGATGTTAAAGTATTCCTGCCAACTGAGGAATATATGGTACCTTGTGATAAATGCCGACTAAAAGAGCAGCCCTGTCCTTGTGGAGGTGATGGGGAACCTACCATTTCACTCTTCGATTTCCACAGACACTGAGTCGGAGGGCATAAATTGTCGCTGCATCAAATGAGTTAACATAAATTAATTTTTTAAAAAGTTTCTTTTAGTACTGAAGCTCAATTTAGTACTGAAGCTTAATTTATGATCTGTCACTTTTTTGTAGGACTCCAAGATGACTGACAGAAAAGCAGTAATCAAGAATGCCGATATGTCTGAAGAAATGCAGCAGGATGGAGTTGACTGTGCCACCCAAGCCATGGAAAAATACAACATCGAGAAGGACATTGCTGCATACATCAAGAAGGAGTTTGACAAAAAGTACAACCCCACATGGCATTGTATTGTTGGACGAAACTTCGGCAGCTACGTGACACACGAAACCAAGCATTTTATTTATTTCTATATGGGACAAGTAGCTATCTTACTTTTCAAGTCAGGATAGATTATCCAGTCTAGGCCCTAGGGAACTCAAAAAGTGACTATGAACTTATAATGTGTACTGTTGGCGGGGGGCCAAGTCTGATCATTTTGCATTGGCTTCAGTAAATTAATATTTTTGCCCGTTTGTTACTAGTCCCGATGAATATTGAATTGTCAAGTTACCTCGTTCAGTAAGCAGTTGTGAAATCCAAATTTTTTCAAACTTACCTCACTCTAACAAATTGTCCATATTTACAATTGACAATCATACAAAATTTAGTCTAATATTCAAAGTACAATATTTACTTTAGTCTGACAGTGACCAAATCAAAATAAACTATAAAGCCAAGATGCCAAATATTTCACAAACCGTTTCCTATGAAGAAAATGCACCGAATGTAAATTATTCGTAACATGTTTATTAAAAAATATAGTAAATTGTTATGTATTTCTGGAATTTTGTCTTTTGCATCCTTTAAATACTGCATGAACATGCCATTTAACATAAGCTTGCGGTCCATCTCAACTACCAGCATCTCACTGCAACTGGCCTTGACTGGTTTCACCACAAATCAGTCGAGCGGTTTGCTCTGGCGACTGGCTACAACTGGTTGCAGTTGATCACAAGCGAGTAGAGCATATTCTATTTTTCGGCAACTGGCTTGTGAGCAATCGAAACAAATCGCATCACATGACCTTAAAATGGCGCCTCTTGAATGGAACAAAGAGGCACAGAAAAGATTAATAGCTTTAGCGGAAGAAGTCTTGCGAGCGTCAATGCCACGCCAATATTTCTCGAACCGGAATGCTTGCTGTCGGGCTATGTTGAATAAATAACATTTACTTTTGGTAAATGAGGTATTTTTCTGATTGCACTGTACTCGTTAGCGTTGATCATGTGACTGGCTACAGTCAGCTTAGCATGGGCAGTTATTCTCAGTTGCTCTTTATCGCAGCCAACCTATTCCTAACTGATTCTGCGGTATTCAGTTGCAATCTCGGCGGTATCAGTTGCAGTGGATCGCAAGTGTCCTGTAAAATGTCAACCTGTTTGTCACCCATGTTCGTGACGAAGATGACCTGCGTCCAGTTGTCCTCAGTTTCAGAGGATCGCATGTTGACATGTCCATAGCTTTACAGGCATTTCGACTTAACACATCCACTTAGCGGCCTCACGCATGCCACAGTTTGTCACTGGTTGTTTAATGTTGCACTGGTGCTCTCAGAGCTAAGGGACAAGCTGTTGTGGCGTCCTATGAATGTCCTGTATCTTGTCAGTGGCGATTTCCTTCACCCATTGGTCTGGCACGCCATCATTTGAGTGAAATAACCTTAAGGACGGCGTAAAACCCCGATCGAACAAACAAACAAACAAATCTAATTTTTGGTAGGCACATACATGTAGAACCGAAGTACAGATCAAGTTTACGTTTCGTTGATCTGTGCTTATTTTTTAAAGTTGTGGCCCGATCATAGAAAATTATCCTTTTATATTGGAATTCTGATCTGATTTCCGCATGTTTTTTTAAGAACCTTCAAGATGGTTCTAAATTTTGGTGAGCATTTAGCCTAAAAAAGGGCCTGAGTACAGAACAAGTTTACGATTTATGGAACTGCTGATATTTTAACCAGAGTTACTGCCCTTGCTGGTATTTAAACATTAATTTCATAGCTATTCTTATTATACACCCGGAACGGGACGTTTTGTGGTATGGCTTGTGTCCATTCGTCTGTTAGCTTTTCTTGTCATCGCTGTGGATGGAGCCTTCATTTCTGAACAGACTTTGACCCAAGTTCAAGTTTCAATCGCATATGTTAAAGGACTTGTAGGTAACCATGAAGTACAAGCTTCAGAAGGCAGCATGCCGCATTCATCCTGTTTATACGGTTTAGTGTTGTGCTGGCCGTCCTCAATATATGTACAGAGAATGGCTTCTAAAGCCCAATTTGCACTGGACGCGACGTAATGTCGCGCTGCTTGAAAAAAACACTACTTATTATGTACCGTAGTACAGTTAATACTGGCAACATAACGCATCATTATGATGTTCTAATTTTGCAATGTGACGCCGTTGCCTGAACGAGTCGGCCAGATACAGGTGTTGTGCACCCCCAGTGATGCGACATCGCATCGCATCCTGTGTGAATTGGACTTAAGTGTCGTCGGCGACAAATTGGTCAAGTATAGTTTGACCCCAAATCATGTTAACATAGAGTTCCACTCAAACAATGGAAATAAAAAAACACATAATAGTTCTATGTACAATCTAATTTCTCATTTACACTCCTAAATTCAATAAATGTCAATGTTTCAGTTTACAAATTCAATAAATGTCAATGTTTCAGTTTACAAGTGTTTCTTCCATTTTTCTAACTCATAGTTTGAAGCCTGAGTGAATGGCAGCCACCCCAAATGTTAGATTCTCATATGTGACCATCTTAAATCCAGCATTTTTGATCATACCAGCGAATCCTCTCTGAAACATACAAAAACAAATAAGTATCATTCATTTGTATTGTATACGATGTTATTTTTTGCTTTACTGTAGCTGCCATGTCCTTTATACATGTATTCACAGTGCAGAAGTTCAATATATTTATTTGATTATTTTTTACACCTTATTTATTAGGTTATTTCACTAATACGACAGGGTGAGGGAAGCCAACAATTGACGCAAGTGGCATCAAACAATGGCAAAATACCTGACTAGCACAGGACGCAAAACATGGTGCAATAAGTGTGCAAAAGTGCTACAACAGATCGTCTTCAAGTTGCCCCTTAAAGTCACATACGCACCCAAAAATGTTGTATTTTTGCTTTGTTACAGAATGACATGAGTATAGAGATATATATATAGGTCATTTGCTGCGATGGATCAAATGCTCTGTTGAAACATGAGGAAAGATGGCTGGCCCTCTTTTTGTTGAATTCGAATTATGGAAGTTTTTCACCTGGCTTGTACCAATTGAATAGTTTTTATTTCAACATAACTGTTTTAATTTACGAATAAACTGCAAAACTTAAAATTGAGGCAATCAGAATTTGTTGAAAAGCTCTAATTGTGGATGCGTATACATGTGACTTTAACTCGGAGAAAACCAGGGCAGAGACAGCTTATAAGATGGTGTAAGTGTTGTGCAAGTAGTGATTTATTTATATTCTCATTTATGCAGGAATGTTAACATCTAGAAATGGTCTTTGTAACTCCACAGTAACAACTGTCAGTGAAAAGTTTATACCTTGTCATTAATTGATTGATTGGTGTTTAACGCCAGATTCAAGGGCATTTTACTTATGTGATGGTGGTGTACTCCAACAGAAAAAGCCACACTATAAACACAACCATAAAACTTGAATGTGGAGTGTTTCACTCTGTTGGGCCAGAGTAACAAACTGATATGCTTTCAAATTCCCCCTAAATTTTGGGGGGATGGCTGGTATTTATGCCAGAGCTTGTTCTCGATCTCTGAGAAGGCAAGTCTCGCGGGAACAGA
>JAUELC010304646.1:2824-15090 GCA_031471745.1 Cryptochiton stelleri
GGTGTGACGCCGCAGAAATAAGGTGTGTATAATCTTGAAGGTATAGCAATGGTAAACGACTAACTTACACAAGACATCGTAACTATGTCAGTAGAACAATGCAGTGGGTGAAATCCCCTGAAAGATTATGCTTTCGACGAATCCGGATATAACCAGACATTTCGGTGTTGTTGCTTTTCTTGGTTCCAGTAAAGTTTCTTTAAAAGTGGATAAATGTAGCTATCCTTAGTTTGGTGTTTGGTTTTTCTTAGTTTGAATAATTGTGTCTTAAACCCACGATAGCCTCATAAAGCATTTAATGAATATTCACCTAAATTCTTCCTGATAAGTGTTTGTCAGTGTATAATGTGACATGCTATTATTGTTGCGATTTTAATAGATGTTTTCTGAACCATATGCTGTGCTTGATGTGGATCTAACCAGATAATGATGAATTCCCACACACTCAGAGCATCAGTTTTTGAAACTGCTGCTTCCGGTCAAGCCAATCAGACTTATTTGATTTCATCAAGTTATTGTCCCCTTTCAAAGCGTTCAATTATTTCCATAAAATACCAATCTAGGTAAAAATAACGTGAACCCGTTAGGGTGTTATTTATGTGTACTACTCGTCCCGATACTCTCTGCAAATAACCATCGAAATAACCTATTACCGTGACACATTAACAGATGTGTTGGTTGTGCTTTCATAATCTGAACAATCTTAATACAGCTGCCATTATGAATATTCAATTTAGCTTCTGTAATAATATCCGATGATACTAATCAGTCTGCAAGTCCAATTAAACATGGAACAAACAATACTCGATGCTTAATGGCGCTGTTGATGGTTGCACACTGCAAACTTAGTTCATCGCTTTTTTTTAAGAAATATCCACACCAACAATGTCCACCGAAGCGCAATGATCTTGAAGAAAGCTGAGAGTAAATCAGAAAATGTGGATATAAAAAGTGTCAGCCAAATGGTAAAACCAACCAGATTACTGTCAATGTGAGGCGAGAAAACACAGCGTGATTACAACGTGTTAGTTAACAACATCTTTGTTGATTGTCAACGCGTATTTACGAAGTCCTCAACCATAATGGGAGGTACTTAAATGTCATTGAGATCTCATTTGCATCTTGACATCTACAGCATGATGATGATGACAATGACAAACGCTCCGGATTCAGAAAGTTTTTTGGTTGTTGAACTTAAAGTGCTTTCAATTTTAGATTAAGTTATAGTACTTCTAAACATTTGTGAACAAATTGCATTTAAGATTTTTAGAAATTAAATCAATCATAAAACTTTCCCAAAACTTCGTTCGAGATGAAATATATTTATAAATGTACGAGACGTTCTCTTCATCAGGTTTTTGCTACATCATTTGGCAGCATGTTCAATTTTCATGTGAATGACTTTTCATTTCTGTCATCTACACATGGCAGGAAATATCAGACGGCACAACCGGGACAATCGGACAACGAAGCCAACCAAATTCGCGGATTCTTCAATAATGACTTAAACACACAAGTGGAGAGTGATTGTTTGGGCAAGGCAGCCCTTTCCATTCCTCTAAGTGTGACATGGACTTAATGGAGAGGTATTACTGACCACGGGAACGGCTTCCCTCAATGGAGATGTCAGAGGGGTAGGACGGGAACAGTTCTATATGAACGCTAGAGGTTTCTGTATGTAAACAGACAGAAGCCACCCATCATAGTCACTTGCCACGGACTCTCTAAACTCTCCATTAAGACTTAAAGTTTGGTCATACTGGGCAAGAGATGAACAAATAGAGGAGTATTGTTAAGAGACATTCCTGGCTCGACAACTTTCGGTATGTTGTTGTTGCAGATATGATCGGGCGGAGTAGTACAACCCTGAACCCCTGACAGTAAGGGAGAAATTCCCCGGGGTGTTTGTCTCAGAGGATTATCTCTGCGTTAACACTTTAAGATATTACAGGTATGTTAACTATCCACACACAATCACTACCAAAATGTGACCTGAACAGCCGCGGCAGATTAGGTAAACATAATCTTTCAGCTGATCACCAAAAATAACATGTCATACTGGATACGGTTAACTACAATATTAACGGCCCAGTGGCAACACTGTCTTAGGATATGATTTTTTTTAAAGAATGCAATGACACCATGATCCTATTCCGTTCAGAAGGGGCTATAATATTTATTGAAGAAGTTATTTTTCTAAAAATCAGACAACGGCGAGTTCTTTCTGCCCGCAAGGAATAAGGCTAAATTGTTTTATATAGCTTTAAAATTTTACCCAAATAAAGTACAAATAGTATATTTTAGAGTCAATTGTTCGACTTTCGTGGCTGCGCTCGGAAATCAGTGATAATCGTGGATTATTGACAAAATACATATTATTGAACACGCACGATTGCACTGTGATAAGGCATTAATACCAAGAATAGTGTTGTCAACATGTGCTTTAACCGCGCCATTGTCGAGGTGGGATTCGTTTGTATTAATCTAATTATAAGAACGCTACAGTATCATGCTGTCTGGGTCATTAAACTGATCTGATCAGCGGACTGTGAAAATCTCCACAGGAATAGTCAAGGTTTTGTTTATTTCCCGCCCCGTTCTGTGTTCGCAATGCTGGTCAGAGGAGAATCACCGCGGGGACATAGCGGCGTGTCTTGAGGTGGTTATATCACAGCACTGGACAGCGTCTGTGATTGGTCACCAGTAAATGAGTGACGACACAGCCTAACACCCGTCTGACCGAGCATAATTAACAAGCTGTTACCGTATCAAAAGGGGATGTAATGAAGCTAACACGGAGAGCTCCACGCGCTCCCGCTAGGGGATTATCTCACCTGTCCAAAGTCTCACCTGGTTGCGAACAGGTCCATATTTTAACACACACTCACTAAACAAGTCACCAATGTCCGCTTAACAATCAATTAATGTCAGCAGGCAACTCAACAAGAAACAAAAATGTGAAAAATCTTGAGCGATCAAACACAGACCCAAGAAGTTGCAATGAATTGAAAGTCCAGTCAACTGGAAGGTGTCTTTACTTGAATTAAAATTGTGAAAAAAACTGCTGATTTTATCCCTCCATCTTAAAAAGATGATTTCCATTTTAAAACAGTGAAGTAAAACGACAAGTTGACCTAAACTAAATCAATACGATTAACATCATGAATATAACTTCAGAAACTTCCTGTACAATTATGTGGATTGTATGAATTGGCCTTAACTGATCAACCAAACTGTGTATTATAGAGTACAGTTACCACTCCAATGAAAGATACACATGGATGTATGGTGATTCAATATTTCGGTTTATTGTAAAACCCTTGTCAAGAATATCACGTAGTGTATTGAATTGAAACATTTAGCAGCTTACTAAGGCGTGTCTGAGGGTAGAGTGATATATTAGCTATGTTCGTTTCCTGGTCAGTTTTGTGGACGCAAATAAAATATAAATGACAACCGAATAGACGGTCAAAGCTTTGTATCAACGTTAAAGAGAGATAAAAACTGGCATGCACTGTAAAGATGCAAACTTTATTCGTCACTTTACATTACTCCAGTTTACCATACACTGCTCTAACCCCTCTAACTAAAAAAAACAAAGTTATATAAACACGGAACGGATTTATTGAAAAAAATATAGCATATGACAGGTGGATATATTTTGAAGGTAAAGGACGATTACACTGACTCGTGGCTCATGATGGACATGGTGTTTTTTTGGTTCTGATCGCTGATCAGTTTAACAGACTAACACAGACAGTTCTGCTAACTTATATTCCATACAAACCCATTTGAACATGTGTTATGACGCTTATAAAAGACATTTGTTAGGATATGGTTGGAAATTTGGATGATGTTTCCCAGCGGACTTGACGGAGTTTCCCCGTCCAACTCTGACCGAGGATGTCGGTGGTGTAGTCGGATAATGGAGGACTGCACGCTCTCGTCCAGGGCTATCAAATATCCTGGACATATGTTCTGACTAATAAACTGTAATCGGATATCCATCATATCTGCTATTTGATGAGATATCCAGGAGAATTAAACCAGCAACTCTCTGCTCGCACAGCCACTAGAAGACCGGAATAGACAAACGACTATATGTTATCATTTGATCAGCAGCGCTCTCCTAAAGACCATTATGTCCGCACGTTGTTCCTCATTTGGACAAAGATTAAGTCTAGAAACATCAAATTAGGCTCATCTTGAATCTACATACTCCTACCCTCACTATTATAACACTGGATATATAGTTTGCCTCTATGTTATCCAGGATGTCGTTTAGACTTGCAGTCTTTCTCCCACTCGCATTTCTTTTACTTTTCGTAACCAAAACTCAAAATGTCCGTTTAGCTATTATTCTTTCTATAGCCACGAGGCATCGAATGACTGTGTTGAGAAACGCAGAAGAGCAGAAGATATTAGTAGACTCTCACATGATCTAGTTAACTACTGGCATATCACAATTCAGAAGATTTATATTTCCATATTATATTTATATTTGTATATGTCCGCTATCCTCTGTTATGTAATATCGGTTTATCAATTGACTGTAATGGGTAAAATGTAGGTGGGAAATTATCTGTTTACTTTATAAGTGTATACAGATTTGAATTTGGTCTTGAACACCGCATAATTGTTTGTGTACGGTTGTGTGTTTGTAACAATTGAGCTAGAGGGCATCATTACATGCGATGTGCCTTCACAGAGTTTCAGGAAGAATTTCAAAACACCTCCTTTCAAAGTACATTATTTAAAATGACAAGAGGTTAGAAGTGCTTTTTGAAAAGGTTTTATGATGCTTCTCAGCCCCGTCATTTGCCCCAGTCCACCTCACTCTATCATTCCGTCATTTCTCCTATTGGACAAGCATTAAGCATGGAAAGGCGGGTGATAGAATTAACAGTCAACCCTCCACTAACAAAGCTCGCCTGGTAGAGAAATAGAGCAGAACAAAATCCGCATTATCCCCGCTTCAATACAACTGGTTGAGACGCGTATCAACAATTTGTTTAGCTATTCACCAAGCCGCACACTTAATGATCCTTTAACTCCAAACATAAAGCGTCTTTTTAGTCAGCCGCCTTTATAGGATTTGCGAAAACCACCTGATAAAAATCAGCCACATCAATTGCTCCTATTTGTATATACACCGTCGAACACATATGCAAATAAGGCAACGTTCAAATAAAGATATAACTTTTATTTAACCTATTTAAATAAATATATTTCTACTTTTGTCATAGGACTAGCGATAGAGTTCCTGAACCATCGATTCTTTGTTTGTCTACATTGATAGTTTGAATTAAATTGAACATGAACATTTTTCACCAAAACGGAAATAAGTTTTAAGTGGGCAAGAAAGTATTGTCATAGTAATGCTTGACAAAGCATTCTAACTCATATCTGGTTGGCCTATTTTTATTTGTTGCTTTTTCTAATGTTATTTTGTTGTTTGGTGTATACATCGTACTCAAGGGTATGTCACTTATATGACGACGGATTATCCACTTCTTATTCTACCTTACTAAATACGGCGGAAAACCGGGAGGAAACCTCGTAAAAATTACCACCCGCTATAGCCGGAGTCACCTCATGTGACTCCCTCATATACCTGTGGTCGACTGGAGGGCTCGAACCCTTACGGTACATGGAAGGAGGATCAGAAGTCAGACACACTAACCACTGAGCCACGGCGCGGGCCCTTTTACTAATGACTCAAACTAGAAAAATGTACACGTCTTGCGCAACATCTCAGTCATGTGCCCATTGTTCAACCCGGTGAGAGATCAATGCTATCATTTCATAAAATAACATTAGTTTTACCACTGATGCCAGATATTAGCTCAGTATTACTTCAAATCACGCGAACCCAGTCAACTCAAACCGAGGGGGACTCTGAAACGGAAGTGGTACATTTGCCATGCGCTAGAGAGAAGCTGCTGCCCAATCAATGCTGAACAATTGCTGTTTCCTGAAATAGATTGGGGGAATTATCAATAGCCTAAAACTCTTATTTTCGGGATAATTTAATGCAAACAGCACAACAATATGCTATAATAATGACGATTGTATGTGGATGATAGTTGTTAAAGGTTTGCCTTTTTACAGTCAGGTTTGTTCTCCAGATCATATCATTTTTAGCAGTAATATAATGAAGAGTCACTGTTTGAGAAGATTGACTTGTTTGATATTCATATCTGAGCCATCTCAAACAGACCCCTTATCCATTCATTCCTCAGTGATAGAATGGTCGAGGAAAAGCCCTTAACGATCCGGTGTTGACACCAGGCAAAAATCATCGTAATTGCAGTTATTTGTCCGTTTTCCTGTTTATAGACCCATTACTGATTTAATAAGTTCTGCCAGTGTCAAACGGGAGTGTAAATGTCATGTAAATAAAATATGAACTTGCACAAAAATTGACGAAAATGAATAATTGTTATGGAGAGTTTTGTTATTTTGTGCTGAGGAGTCTGGGTGAGTAACCAACTGACGCCTCTGTCTATTGATTGGTCCCTGACACTTAGTCTGTGTGGGAAAACAAACACACGTTGTGAGGAGAGCAGTCGAGAGGGAGAGAGAGAGACTTCGAACAGAAACCCAAAGCAAACAGTTATCGATTAGGAAAAGAGGAGTCTGGCCTGAGACACAGTCCATTAGTCTCACTGCACGCCTCTAATTGGTCTAGGGGATGGGGCACTGAGAAAGGACTGAACAAATCGTCTGCTCATCGGGACCATTGTTAAAGAAAGAAAACACCATTATTCCGTTAAGCAGATTGTTGGCCTCGTTAATCAAGGCCCTCGGTAAATTGCCGTAACTCAGTGGCAAAAGGGCTGAGAAAAGACGGCTGAATGAAGACGAACTCAATGGCTCTATCGGCACGGAAAGAAGCAAAACTTTCTAAGGCAGGCGTGAGATCGTAGCTCAACTCTTAACCAAATCAACATTTATTTTCCAGCCAAAGATCGAAACGAAAGGTTCTCCACAGGGACTACTTTGAACAGTCTGCCATTTCCTTAATGTCTTTTAAACGAATTCGATATGCCCACTATACAACCACCACTCCGGCCTGGTATTAAATTCATCAGTGGTGGTAGCTACCATAATTAGGTTAGTCACATTTGAAGTAATTGTTAGGAAAACTGTCCTTCTTAATATTATAACAACAAACAATTCATAGTATCAATTCAAACATTTTAGATGAATAATACGGTAACTAAAGTATGGTGTAATGGAGTCCTTAAGAACTATCCAACTATCAAACTGATTTTCTTTGTTTTTATTCGTCCAACGAACTTAACCTATGTCTTGTTTTGTATCTCAAGTGATTAGATACATTTAAACAGTTGCCAAAAGTTGAAATTGTCTAAATAATATAACATGCGCATTCAGTCGACCAACTTACAATTAAGCGGGGGAAAAACGGATTTTGGAAGTCAGAGTAAACAAAAACCTAAATCAATCACTACTTTGTGAAATTCTTTGGTTTTGCCACAGAAATGTTTAAACACGGAAATGTAGAGGACAGTCATTTATCTTAAGCTATTGTCGATTTATCTGATGTTGCTGTAAACTGCAGGTTTTATGTGATCTGAAAATACCAATTTGCTGTTAAATTTATAGTTTCCTGCAAAACAGATACGAAAGATTGTCATACTCTACTTTGGAATGTGCTTTTACGTTTGGCGGAAGTCAGTAGTCCTCACTGGCACCATTAACCCGTTTTTAAACAATCGCAACAAATCGAATGAATTTGTACAGACCAGTTTTGCAGCAGATGTATGTTTGTAACATCAATATTGACACCCAATCATGATCTATGTAAGATGTTGCTATATTTAGAGCGTTTTTAGATAGAGAAAATACTGCTTTACATGCCTGGGTTGCTTTTCAATATCATCCGGGCTATTTACTGTGCTAATCAAACCTGTATACATTTGTTCACTTGTATTATGCATGTTATGGTATACGTTTATATTGTGGAAACTATTAAGTCCATTGATCTCCTGTTAATATAGTCTTTTAATGAAGATGACTGGTCCAATATACCCAAAATATGCATGTATCCTCCGCTAGTCGACAATACTTAAAATATATTTATGGCGCCAAAGAGCAAACAGTTCTAAATTGTGTATATAAAGATATGATAACTGTCGCTTACATCAATAACATCACCGCCCTGCAAGTTTTTAAACTTGCATATTATGTTTAGTAAAAACAATGATAATAGTTGGCTCTATCGATGAAAGAGGGATGATGAACCAGCCGAATAAAACATATAATTACTGTCTGGAATTCTGGTTGATATAAGAGTATTGCAATTCCCATCTCTTGGAATTGACAGAGGAATAGCTGTATTTTATGTTGATTATTGGGGAGTTTAAGTTGTATTTCTGTATTATCAAACATTATACAGGGGATTGACCAATGACGCAATTCACCAATTATCTCCATCTTATATAATCTTAATGCTATCATATCTGTATGGGTAATGTCACAATTATTATGCCCTCGACAAATACCTCCCATTCTTACTTTTTTCCTTGAATTACAATTTAAACTGTTTTGGAAAAACGATTATATTCTAATATTTCCTGGTCGAACTTTCCGGGAGAAGTAAAGTGGTCGACATAAAATGACATTTAAATGAAATGATGTAACTTTGAATGATGCTCCTAGTTTGTTGAGGACGAGTTTGGAAATTAGCTGACGTAACCAGACCGATATCAGATATGAAATCGCTGATGGATCATCAGACTAATATCAGCTTTTAACAGACAAAAAAGTTATTTTTGTTCAGAGCGAATCATTGGATTTTATATAACGAACATAATCATGAAGCGACTTATTTTTGCATTAAAAAGTGGTTATTCTTAAAAAATAGTTTTTCTTTCTGTGCTATCTGTTTCCGCTTTTAAGTTTATATTTGGTTTGTCATTTGACCGTCGTAACTTGTGTAAAGTTCTTTGTGTATATGTGTCGTTATGAGAAAAGAGTGTTGCCCAGCGACAATACGACAAAGAGGCATTATTAAAGGTTCTATCGGCACGACATCTAGCAAAACTGGCGTGAGGTAGTAGTTCGCTCGACCATATGAACATTTATTTTCCACCGATATATATGTCAGAACGAAAAGTTCACCACGGACACAACTTATTTCTTCAAACATATTTCTTCAATGCCTTTATAACGAGTTCGATATGCCAGCAATTTGTTCAATACATTGCCGCCATATTAAATTCATTAAAATGCACTCGAAATAATGAAGTTCTAAATAGACTTGATTAACATGTTTTGAAAATCGACAGGTGTGTATCATGATAGAAAATGACACTGGTGATTTAATATGAATAAACAAAGTATACATATTTTGTGGACCTTTATCCAGGCATATAAATAAACAATTGCGGTTGTATTGTTATTTTTAAATTTTCCTTTAGGATAGTTCTTTATCTGTTGTGAAATTTTGTCCAAACAGTATATATAGTTAAGTAAAGATATTCATTCATTTAAATTGCCCCCAAACCTACTCTTATACATAGAGTAAATCTAATGGTGAATGCAGTTTGTCAACACGATTTTCAGATTGATATAAAACTATACAGAAGTATCGGTTACGAATCCATAGTCAGAATAACATTAGGCCTACGTTCAATACTAATTGTTTTCAAGTTTCGATTTTGTCCATATTTCTGTTTGAGGCGACTGTATGATTTTCCTCTCTTCCTGGTGAATCTGTTGTGAAAGTAACCTATTCAGAAACAAACGTGTTTACACTTTATTACCCGGACATTAACTTACAGAGTCAGTCACAAAAAGACAGAGCTCACCACAGAGATGTTAAATATTCTTCAGCTGGAAACGCCTTAATTAGAGGGAAGAGACAGGGGTAAATTGCCGGAAATGAGGACTCGGTTTAGAGGAGGGATACGTTGACGCCGTTCCGTCATCGGATCACGTCGGTTTATACCTCCACAGCAAACCCTGTCCAATTAAACGCAGTTATTTGAAGAGTGGGGCACAATAAAGACAGTGATATATTGGATAGTGATTTGATGACTGATTCATTTGGAGACTGGAGTCAGATGGCATTATAAGGCGGTGCTACATTCTTCCCATCACTTCAACCCGTGCTTTAAAAAGGTATGGAATAAATAAATAAGACATAAGACATTAATCATATATATACTTTTTTTTATAAATGTAGAGAAAATAGATGTCACCACCAAGGCTCGAACCCGGCCCCTTTGGTTGACAGACCCCACACATAATCGACTGAAGAAATAAATATAAACATACAGGCTATCCCATCATTTTTTTTACCCTGATTTCGGATGTTTGTTTGGTTGGTTGTTGGATTTCTGTACTGATAAACTATAAACAATCAGTGGAGCTACTGCTGTTTAGTATCAATACAAACATATTACTGTATTTCAATCTACAGTTCTTATATATGGAGCTACGTTTTACAGTGGAACTACACATATGTAGTAACATACAGTTCGTCCATGCAGGTACGTTCTACAGTGGAGCTATCCATATGTAGTAATCTATAGTTCGTCTTTGAAGCTACGTTTTACAGTGGAGCTACCGCTGTATAGTAATATACAGTTCGTGCACGGAGCTACGTTTTACAGTGGATCTACCCATATGTAGTAATATGTAGTTCGTCCTTGAAGCTACGTTTTACAGTGGATCTACCCATATGTAGTAATATGTAGTTCGTCCTTGAAGCTACATTTTACAGTGGAGCTACACCTGCATAGTAATCTACAGTTCGTGCACGGAGCAACGTTTTACAGTGGAGCTACCCATATGTAGTAATATATAGTTCGTCATTGGAGCTACGTTTTACAGTGGCGCTACCCATATGTAGTAATCTACAGTTCGTCCTTGGAGCTACGTTTTACAGTGGAGCTACCGCTGTATTATAATCTACAGCTCGACAATGGGGCTATGTTTTACAGTGGAGCTTCCGCACTCTACAGTTCGTCCAGGGACTACGTTTTCCAGTGGATCCACCGCTGTATGGTAATCTACAGTTGCCCAATGGGTGAAATATAAACATCGCCGGGTGCCAGATGCCTGGAAACCGCTTTAAGAAGGTGGAGGAATCGGGGCTCTATGAAAGGGGCTCAACGGGACGCTATCTGATTAAGATAACATTAGCGATGCCGGGAGGTACTGCTGGTTACTAAACTGCATCCCCCGACTCTGCAATTCATCTTTCAGTTCTTCTTAAATCTCTATTTCATATTACTTAAGTTTATTTAATTTGCTTACAGATTTAACAATATTATCATTCCATGAAATTTAGCCATTGACATTATAATATTTTCTTTAGAAAAAAAAAAGCATTAAGTTTTTCAATAAAATACAGATTCTCAGTTTAGTTTGGCATTAAAAATTGATGCGTTGAGCTTACATTTCATTATGGAAGTGATTATGTTTTCTATACTGATCAGCACCGTTATCAGCCACCAAATCTTGTTCATTCTGTTGCGTGGAAACAAATCACGAATCTATAAACTGTTTTAATGATCAGTTTGTGTGATTGTATACAGTTTCCCAATTGAACGTATTCTTTAACATAATAATATATGTACCAACTGGGAACTGTTTGTTTCCTTAACTATATACCACAAGGCGGTCTTAGTTTAAGAAACTTTGACACGAGATACGCTTCGCACATGTCGGAAAAAACACGCTGATTACACTTCGTAATTATGTACTAAATGGAAACGCTCACGACAAAAAACTTATTTTGTAACGATGCGGGAAGCAGTTTAAGTTAGTCTGGTATTTTTTTTTCTCATAAACATCTTTGCTATTTTTTTTCCTTCAGTATTTGTAAGTCTTAATTTATTTGGCCACGTGCACCGTTTCCTATTAAAGTTCTTTAAACATCTTTATTTGTCACTTGTCACATTTAGTACTATTAGAAACCGTTTTAAGGAATTTAAAGCAGTTTTTAGAGATTGTAATAAAGAAAAATAATGAAATTTATATAAAAAGCGAAACATCCGAGACATCGACAGGTAAATGATGTAAGTCTGATTTTTCAAAGAATCTGTCAATCTGAACTTTCAGGTGAAGTCCACGGTGCGATTTATCCCAAATAAATAAATGAAAAAAATAAATAAAAAAGGAAAACAACATAAATGAATGAATGAAGGAATTAACGAATGAATGAATGAACGAACGAACGAACGAACGAACGAACGAACGAACGAACGAACGAACGAACGAACGAACGAACG
>JAUELC010304757.1:0-15075 GCA_031471745.1 Cryptochiton stelleri
ACTGGATTAAATTTGATTTCTTTTGGGATTTGGCTTTGAACTGGTATTATATTATTCGTAAAATCTATAACTACTCCAGATATTAACTCGAGTATCTGTCTGTCAGATGTTAATTTTTGCCATTGCGAGAGGAAAGCTTCCAATCTACCTGCCTTAAATTCTGATTCAGGAGTTAATTGAATATTATGGGAATTACCTACAGGCGCAGGGTAGGTCATTATGCCTACATCTTTCCCCTCTTGGGTTTGGTTTGATTGTAGTACCCGTAAGTCTGCCCTGGGCTCGGCCCTATAAAAGGCCCTCTGTAGTAGCCTCTACCTCGCCCACTGCGAGGGTACCCATAATGTTGTCCCATACCTCGGTAGCCACGTCGCCCACTTCCACGTCGCACACTTCTGTAAACAGAACCTCACTGCCCATATAGGGCCTTAGCTGTAATTTTATTTGATTTTTCAATGTCTTCTAGCTTTTTAGCAGCATTGCCAACAAATAATTTGTCATTTATTGGTACTGAAGCAGCCAATAAAGAGGCATATTCTGCTTTTAAATCAAAATTCATACATTCCCTTCGCCGCCAATTGATCTCATAATTAGGCTGAGAAGTGAATTGAATCAATACACATCTGTATTAAAGCATCAATAAATTCACGGCTTACATATTCTGGATTTTCACGCAATCCAAGTAATGTATCTGCGATATTCGCCACAGTTGCACAAGCTTTAACAATAGCAATCTGTGCTCTCTGAAAACGCGAGTCCAGTGATTGAGTTGTTGCACCCAGCTTATTCCAGATAATATCATCTACTTGTTTACCCACCAGCGTGTGGCAATTTGCAGGCAATACACAAATGTATATCAAAAAGCTGCATCACATGCAGCTGCTGGGATTATATCGACACTTCACTAATTTAACGGCTTAACAACCTTTGATGCCACCAGCGGATCGGTGCCGATTTGGCTGTTAGCATATGGTAATTCCCGTTCCAGAAGGATTTACTAATTTGTAGATGAAGAGATATTCTTCACATAGACTGTCTTTTTTTATGAAAATGAACCAGATCCAGGTTAGTTGACCTGTACATAGTTCTTTGATATTATTATGTTTGTGTTTGATTGATTGGGGTTCTACGTCGTAGTTAAGATTTCTTTACCATTTTATAGCGTACCTGCCCAATGTGTGAAGAAAACCACTCACGACATCCTTAGCAACAAACAATTACAAGACAATCACAGAAAGCAAAACATAGCACAATAAGACCAAGTGTGCACATTTACAGTGCAACCCACAACAACAAATCGGCTTTGTGTTGCCCCTCACATCGGAGAGCACCAGGGCAAGGGGAAGTCCCACCAAACGCCCCGATATTATTATGTCTTTCTAATGAATACATTTCAAAACAGAACGGAATGAAGCAACATAAACCATTGCTCATTATCTGTTTCAGGAGGAGAGCGTGGTTTGTTGTGAGGATACATTCTCTTATAAATAATTCAGCACCATGATTTAGACAAATAAAATTGCAAGCTTAGTCCTTCACAAACAAACAAACAAAAATCGTGACTTGGAGACAAAATTATTAATCCAGGTTTTAGTTACCTGATCCAGAAATTGGCTCGTTGTTAAACATTACTTCTTTTGGAAAGTGACAATAAACAATAGATTGTATTGGTCGATATTTTCTGCTGGTGATTCGATGCCTGAAGCTGAAGGGCGTGTTCGAACTCCTTATAACGTATAAATCAGTCTGTACACAATGGCATCTCTACACAAGTAAAGGTAACATCTTCCAGATGCACTTAGAAGCTGATGAGACATACAAATCAAGACTTCTTGTTATTTTTCCAACGACGTTTCGATACAGATACTAGTAAAGTGCTTGTTAATAAAATGTTATCCCCGATAAGGAGACAATATGTTCGTAAAGCAGGGAAACCTGTTTAAACCGAAATTTCAGTATACCGACATCTTATCTAAACTCACACTATTGCTTACTTCGCTTTCAATCTTTTCTGTGTTAGAAAACTTGTCTACTATCTCTTTTACTGAATTGGATTTATATGGAATGAGCATGAAAAATATTCGAACCAAATGTTAGGAAGCTTTATCATTATATGTAACATAAATTGTTTAACTAATTCCTATTTCACATTATGGAATCAGTATCAACATTCATTCACATGTGTAAAATAATGTATGTCAGATATTGTGCGGCCTGTGCTTGGGTTGGATCTTATCATTGCTTGTTGCCAGTGACGTTTCATATGAGTGAAGTCATATGAGTGAAATAACTTTAAGTAAAGTGTCAAACTGTATATAAAAAAAAACGAACAGATCATGTTCGCACTGATATAGGAATTTACCAAGCCAACAGCTTACAATTCACCGAAAAACTCTGATATTAGTGAGAGAGAGGTCGCCAATTAAGTAAGTGTGGTACCAAAACTAACACCAGCATCAACAACAAAGTGAGTAACATCTAGACCCCATTTCCCAGGGGTTAAAACAATACGTCTACCTGGGATGGAGTTCCGATAAATGGTTAACAATATTGATTTCTGAAGACCAAAAGCGTGAAGCTTTTGTCGACTTTGTTTCAGCACTAAGAAGGTCACGCAGCCGGGCAAATGTTGGGAGAAATGCATCCAGCTTACTAATCGTGGAACGAGATTGTCTCCAATTTAAATCCGCTAAATGACGAGACTGAAACAGCACATTAACGAAGACATCTCCTTATCAACAAAATACCGAGGGCTGATATAGGTTAATTGAAAGACGGATTAGTGTCAGTCTGAATCAATAAGACTGTCACATCGATGATTATTTCGCGGTAATGTCTCAACTGCCAGTCCGCTTTAACGACAAGTTTACAAATATTGACAAAACGTGAATAGCTTGGAGACAGTCATTCACATTTCTGACAAATTCCAATTTATTTTCAAATGTTAATCTGATAAATGACCAGATAGCAGTAACGAGGGCGAATGTGAGGTAGATCCGGATCTCCATAAAGATAAACAAAAGCAGGTGGCTGAGCTTCTTTTTTTTTTTCTTGACATCATTCCATTACGAATAATGTAAATATCCAAAAAAAATAATGTCAAGGTTCAACAGTTTAGTTATGGCCAGTACAAAAGCCCTGTCACGTGCTTCATCAACGAGAACCGGATCTGGCATGCGCACTCGACATATCTATCTGGTTTATTATTGTAACTTTTTTTTCTAATCATAGTTAACAAAGGTTCAGCGGGTGGTCGGTGGAAGCGTTGTGTGCCCTGTTGCTGATCTCTTGGCTAAGGAGCAACACGAAACCGATTTATTGTGGCGACTTGCAATGTTATGTAAATTTGCACACATATACGACCCATTTCAACCCAATGAAACCACGTGATCTATGCGAGTGGACAACAAAATTATGTGTGTCTGTTACCACTGTGTACTGTTATGTTTTAAATCACTTTTACATGAATAACTGACAAAAATAGGCTGCCAGGGCTTGATCATAGAGTAGGCAAGTCTCGCAAGATCCAGAATGATTAAGGCGGAGTGCCCGTGTGACAGATCTTCTCCACTAGAATATGAACACTGAAGACACACGCCCTGACAACGATACACAATCACTATACATGCGGAAACCATATGGGAAGAGAGTGCCATAACATAGAGGTCGAGAACTCGTGTATTTTGATCGTTATCATTCGAATCTATTCATTTTTAAAATCACGAGCTGCAAGCTGGTACGTCGTCATGTGTTTAATAACCTTTCTGGTCGTTTAAAACCCCAATCAAACATACGAACAATGTAACATCAACAAATAAATCAGATGCCAAGAAAACGATTTTCTGTGATTAACAAAACTAAAATATAGTATTGCCTTGTTAAGATCAGCTACTTTGCGCTTTAGTCTAAATTTCCAGAAGATTGTCTGTTATGCTGCGAAATTGTGTAAAAAAATAAGGACCGAAAATTTTTGTAATATTTACCATGGACAACTTTCCACGCTTTTATGAAACATTTTGATAAAAAAAATGACGTCACCTTGCGGAAGTTAAAAATGGGGTATGTCATTTACGCTAAGAATTTGTGTTACGAAGTTTCCTGGAACTGTGCCCTTAACAGCATTGTCTGTAGTAGACTTAATTGATCGACAGTAATGTCCTGTTCCTCTGTCCGGTTGCGAGAGAAAAGCCTACAAATTTTGTCAGGTACCAACATTATTAGTGACGATTAGCGACCAAGTTTAGTGACGATTAGCGACCAAGATTCTTTGAGACAAGAGAAAACATGGAGAAAATAACCGTTAAGAGAGCCACTGATTTACGTTAATTGGACGGCACGCAATTGTCAATTTACACAAAGTCACCAAAAAAGTTCACAAAAAATATTGTATACTTTTTAGCTTTGATATATGTATTTACCCCCCGGAACATCGAAAATTACATTCACCATTTTGTGTTATGAATTAAACAAGGTTCTATGAGAATAATACCATAAAATCTATGACCCCATTTTGGTCTTAATATTGTTGGTGCGAGTAACATTTATTAAACTTAAATAGTCTTGTTAAATGTGATATTCCGGGCCTGCTAGGAGTTATGTGTTAGATCTTTTCCGTGTATAGGAGGCGTACTAAAGAACAATTTTGTGGTGCTGTACTTCGTGGGAGAGGGTCGTGCAGGCTAGAGGGGTGGTTGATCCTTGTCCAAAGACTATCGTCAGGGTAATGGGATATCAACATATTGAGCTGGAGATCAGTTTGTACACGTATCTTCATTTAACAGGGGTATTCTACTTCATACTCGCATCTGATTCCGTGGACGGGTATAACAAGGAGAATTATCCACAGAAACTATACAAATTACCTTCTGTAGAGGAGGTAAGTATTTTTTTTATTAAAGACCTGCCATCGATTGGAGAAGGACTCTCTTTAAGGTACCGGCATTGGAGTAAAATAAAATCCGAAGATACTTTTCTTCCAGAATGAAAAACAAAATGTCACGTGCCTTGCCAGCCACCGGTAATTTTGGTTTCAGACTAGTGTCGCAAAAAACTATGCAGCGTGTAGATTCGGCTGGCTGAGTCAATGACGCCCCAACTGTGTGATTCATTACACAGGAGGAAATGGATCATCGCCACACTAATTGTAAAGTAAATGTTAATCAAATACTGCATTAAATTGGATAGATAAACATACACGTAATCGCAGTTCCAACGATACTGTTTTGACTGGACAGCGGTTAGTTCTGAATCATAACGTTCACCATCAAGATAATCTGCCTGGAATGTATCAGGCTTTAAATTTCTTGTAGCTTTATTCTATTTTTATCTTAATATCTAACCAGGAATATCAATACAAAAATGATCTGATACAGTTGATAGCTGTTCAAGAGTACGTAACTGTTTGTTGCGTATATTAAAAGCAATTGTGCGCAGGTTGGATGTGACTATGGTGTCAAAATATTACAAATCTTGAATCAAAACTTTATCTTACGACCAACAGTAAATCCGCCATTATTTGTTTAAAGTCCTGATCACTGTATTTAATTCTAATTCAAACTGACTTTCCACCATAGCAACATCAGGGGGGTCACGGTAACACCACTAGTTGGCCACATTAGAGTCGACTGTCTTTTGGAGAAGGATTGGTATGTCTTTTTGAGCACATTTAAAGTAAGATTGTATACCATGGATTTCTCACCTGGTGTCTCCTGAACAATCCAAAATAGATGAGACTGGTATTAGATTTCTGGGCGACTTTCGACAAATACAAAGATATCTCAATGCTTGTTACCAGGTTAAAATAATGTTCAGACTCGTTCGAAACTGTCACAAGAACAGTAAACCAGACTGACTGGTGTCCATCGATAGAGAGATGGCTGTAACTTGAGTCCTACCAACTCGTTTATGTGGTTTATCGCGATTTGAACCAGAAAACTTGCCGACAATTGAGACTTCATTCTGTGATTACCACCTCTTAGTATATAAACTCTGCAAGAAAATAAAGATAAATTCCATAAAGATGCGGGTGGCTGGTGGAAGCTTCCTGTGCTCTCTAAGCTAAATGACAAAACGAAACCGATGTGTCGTGGTGTCCTGCATTATAAATATACAGACTTTGTCTTATTGCACCATATTTAATGTTGGAGCTTGTCTTGTATTTTGTCATTGTTTGTTTCCAGATTGCCAGTGGCATTGAGGACGGTTTCCTTCGTCCTATAAGTTAAGTGATACAACTTTTAAAACGGCGTAAGACCACCAATCAGACAACCAAACATAACGGTCCTAATATATTTTTACAAAATGCAGAAACAAGTTAATATAAATGTACGTTGTTGACGTGCAAGTAAGTCCTTGATAGAAAAATAATAGAAATATCAAATCCGTCGGTCAGTTCGTCTGTAATTCTTCTATTATTTGTTCTAAATTTTCAAAGAGAAATGGGATTCTATTTAAATGTACTGTGGATGTTCATGTGAATACGCTGCTCAACTTTGACTTTCATCACATTCCGCCCATAACTTATTTGCAAACTGCCATGTGATTGGTCGATCATCTATCTTCCTATTCCATCCTCTAACTTTTGAAAGATTGATTGGATTATATTCAAATTTGATGTGAGTACTCATCATACGAATACACCACATTCCGCCCATAATTTATTTAAATACTGCAACTTGATTGGTCGAACATCTGTCTTCCTATTCTTTCATCCAACTTTTAAAAAAAATTATCGGATTATATTCAAATTTGCTGCGAGCTCTCATCATATGAATACTCCTCTCAAGTTCGACTTTCATCTCATTCAGCCAGTAACTTATTTGCATACCACAATCAGATTGGTTAAAATAGTGATAAAATGATATTCATTTTTGCTGTGAATCCCCGCTAAGTAAGTCATTCATACTATACTTTTATCACATCCCCTCCATAACTTATTTGCATACTGCATTGCCCATTAGTTCTTCTGTCCATCTCCCAATTCCGGGCTCTAAATTTGGATAGAATAACAGATTATATTCTTATTGCTGTCATTGCTCATCTTACAAATATGCTGCTCCAATTCGACTTTCATCTCACTCAGCCCGTAACTTATTGGCTGATGGATTCTAGGCTCTTACTTTTGAAAGAGTATTGGATTATATTCAAATTTGCTTTGCATGCTCATATGAACACGCAGCTCATGTTTGACCTTCAGACCATAACTTACTTGTATACTGCAATCTGATTGGCTGCTGGTTTCCGTGCTTTAAGAGGAATCGGATTATGTTAAAATTTGCTATGAAAGATTAGTGCGGGGGCCCTTCTTGACAGTCATTGTTATAGTTTTGGACTTAAAATTACTATGAAATGTTGCCAGTGGGCATGCCATCTTTTACATGTGGAAGTGTGAAATTTAATGTATAAATATTTTTTTTAAGAAACCTACATTGTTTAAACCTCATTCTAGTCACTTGGGAGTTGGGTCTTTGATAGTCCTTTTTAAAGGCCTCTGGCTATTGATATTTATGATTTGGACATTGACAGGACGTCAGAGTCCTTTACTTGGATTCAAAATGCAGAGCGCAGTTTGTGGAAACTACTTGTCACACCAGTCAACCCACGTTTTGGAACGAAAATAAAGAACAAATTGATCAAATTACTCTCTTTAATTGCACCCTGCATCATATTTAATTGTGAAAAGTCTGTTTCGCTCTGATATTCCAGGGTTTTTGGTTCGGGTTGTTTTGTATAACTGAGAAAACCCTGGTTCACTTGCCAGTTGTGGGACAACATTCCTCTAAAATTAACTCAAATACCGTAGAAATAAAATTTTAGAGATTTCTTTTTTTAGAGGAGGATGATTCATTTATAATTTTTCTTCAAAGTCTGACAGTTTAAAATGAGTAATTCGACCAATTGTTTTCAAAACGTGGGTTGACTGAAGCGACAAGTAGTTTTCGCAAACTGCGCTCTGCATTGTGAATCCAAGTCGGAGGCCTTTAAAAAGGACTAGGTCTTTGCTAGAGGACATGCACTATCAATCTTTTCTTTCACATATAACTCATGTTAGACCCAAATAAAGGGAATACTCTGATTGTGTGCAACAGACAAAAACAAAAGATTTTACAAAATTCAGTTAAATTATACATTATACAATAATCGTGGTAATATTGAAGCCTTAAAAATATTGCTAAATTGATAATACTATTTTACTGTTATAAATAGAACTCCCTGGAGGTTGTGACTTTCGGAATTCTACTGGCCATTTCAAAGGAAATAGCTGGTGTATCCTTTATATTTTAAAAGGAGAGAAAACAAATCTTACATGCTGTTCGTAGTTTAAACTTTGTAAGTCAAACCACATGGTTTCCCACAGTAAATTCAGTTTAAACGTACACAGATGGTCAGACATTTTTTCATCGGTTCACTTGGGGCCGCCAACTTTGACCAAAACAAGACCTCTGTCCAGAAATTAAAAATAAATTTAATAGATGCTTTGTGATTTCCAATACATCACTGGGTGTCCTTTCTTTTTATCACTCGGTTCATTTTATTTCCTCCTCCTATAAACATTATAATAGCAACAATAACAAAAAAATGAACAAAGGAAAACAAACTGATTCAGTGTAAAAAAGCTTTATTTTCAGCTCAACATGTGGTGTATATAAGGTGTACATGGGACAAATGATAATGTAACCAGGCTTTTTAAAAATTCTATGAACAACACCATTGTACTTCAGATCATTTCCTTATGTACATTTTAAAGATGACACATATAGTTGTATGTCTGGCGTATAAAACTTCAATTGTATTAAGATACACATAACATAATTCAGGAATAACTGTTTAAATGTTCGTTTTACTAAAAAAAGATGTTTGGAACTTTTAATAGAACCTGAAAACAGGGAAGTTTGAAAGCACTCTCGACACATTACTGATTCAATGGAAGTATTCATGGAAAAGAAGAAAAAATTATTTTTTACCAAAACAAACAAACAAAATATATATTTAGATTAAGCATGGCTTCAAAATAATATGAATAAGTCCTCACTAAGGTCTTGTGTGAATATAAGTACAATCTAAAGATCTTTAATACATAACTAATGTTTCATAAACAATAATACCGTTTAAATCAACAAAGTATTTTTAACGAAAAATGACAATCACATTCTTAAACGAATTCAAATATTTTTGAACATTTTTTTACTGTATGAGATCAGTACAAAAGATACCCTTTCAACAGTCCTTGTGGAATGAAATTTGTCATAACATTCAGGTTATGAAGCCATAAAATGTTTAAGTGTAATGTACTAACAATATCAGAAATATGTCCAACAAGAAAGCAATCATTTTTTTAAACATGATATTTTTAACAAGTGGATGCCTTTTAACAATCTCATTTTTTTTAAGATGAAAATTTAATAAACAATATTGGAGAAATGAAGTCGTATGAAATTCACTTTTCTCTGAATATTCCAGAGTTTATATGAGGACAGGAAACACTCCACTCAACATAACTGGTTTTTGAGCAGAATGATTGATTGGCTGGCACATTTCCAGGAACATTGTCTACAGCAAGTGGCAATTCTATAGGATTGCCCACACAAAGAAGCCTTATTTGTCTGAGAGTTGGTATTAAAGACTTGATGTATGTTTGAAGACTCCCCCTAAACCACATCCGGTCCATCTACGGTTCAACTTATATTGAGTCTTAAGTTACTCCCGCCAAGACATGCAGTCTAATATGGGTATATCAAATATCAGTTACTTTTGTTGATGGTGGCCTGGATTAACATCAGAGGAAGCTGTTTAAGTCTTACCTTTATGGAGCTTTAAAGCTTGTATCTGAACCAGATTGGTAAATACAGAAGCTGGATCATTATAAGTTATTTCTTTATAGAAATGAAAGATCTTATGATCAACCCATATCATGTTGAAAGGTTGCCAATGGGCAAATGAACTTATTCCTCTGCTAAATAAAAGTATCTTTACATGACTTTTTCAAATTACCTTTATATACTATATGTTATATGGTTAAAGCAGTGGAATAGAGAAACCAGAAAAATAGCTCTCTGCATTAGACGGACACTAGGGTTAATTTACTGTATTGTTCATAAATGTTTGTATAAAGCTATAGCAATGGGCTTACTTACTAATGGGCTTACTAATTTCTGCCTTTAAGTTTAACTCAAGCAGAATAAATTTATTGAAGCTGATAGATATCTTTCATATGTAATTCTTCCTTTAAGCCACGCCATTGTGTCTATCTAGGCTGTAATTTCAACACAATAATGTTTTGAAAATAAAAATAAATGAATCAACTATTCACATACACAGTCATGCTGAGTGGAGCATAACTCTTAACTGCTGATGATATTTTTCTTGGGTTTAAAGAAGACATATCTGGTGAGCATTGATACCATACATGGCATCTGTTTACATCTACTCGACCATTCCTCATCTGTACACGATTCAAAGTCATAAGCCACCATTCTGTTCACCTGTGTCATGATATGCTGTAACTCCAGCTTACTGCCTTGGTTCTCTAACACTAAACACAGGGCCTGTATGAACCAGGAACCATCCTGATTGTTCCTCCAAGAATAGTGGCCTGAATAATAACAAAGATACAGTTGTTGTTTTTATTACAATTCTTAAATACCACTTTTTTAGTTTGTACAGACAGTGGTGAATAACTGATGCAGAGTGTTGTCCTTAACAAATTTGAAGCCATTGCCGTTAAAGCCAGGCACCAACTCTCCCATAGTAAAGGCTACCCAGTTGATCTTCCTGTCTAACAAACGGAAATGTTACAATATACAAAACAAGAGTTTGTCAGAGCTGAAATAAAACACATTACAATAAGTAAAGAATTACTAAAAACATCTGGGCATTTTATAAGAAATCCCTTTTATTTTCTATAGAAACACTGAAGCCACGCTAAAGCCCTGACTGAGATAATAGCCCTGACTAATCTAATGACACAGTTAAATCAGCTGGGTTCATGGCTTGTTGAGGTATTAAGGATCGTATATTAGACAGGAAAAACTCCAAAAAGAGAAGGTCGGGTACATGAGTTAGAAGAGGCAGATTTTGACCATATCTAGGTGAGCTCACACACACGATTCATCTCAAGAGATATTACACAGGGAATTGAGTTTTCAAAGAAACTGATACTACAAGATGCTGATAAATGAAGTCAGTTGTTAATAGTCTTACTCCCGAGTCAAGCTGAACTGACAGACAATATGTAATAGTGATTTTCTCTTGGGCTTGGACATTGCCCTGTCAGATTGGCTTATAATAACACTCTTCAATCACCTGTCTGGGGCCTGACACAGCAATCTCTACAGGGGATATAGGGACTGGAATAATTTTTAGCAGGCAGTTCTGTTAAGAAGCGTGTATTGATGGAAATTGACCCCAATCAGCCAGCGCTCAAAGCCTATGTTTTTGGTAGGAGGTAATCTGTTATCAATAAGAGTGACAGGCTGGTGGTAGACAGAGGAGATAGTTCTCAGCTGTTGCCCTGTGACCAGCTAATCAATGCAGCTGTTGACCAGAGACCAGCCTTGGCTAATTACATTGCCTCTATCAGGTCCCATGGACAAACAACACTTCATTCTCTCACTGCTGATCTGTTATCTGTGTATTGTTCTGGTTGCATCCAGCAGAGGATAGTCAGCCCGTTCTGACACCTTCACTGACAGCCGATTTCCTATACTCAGATACTCAGACAAAATCCATTGACCTTCACATCAAACCCTTATAAATTGTTCGGCACATTTCAGTCCATAATGGTCAGAAGTCAATCATGTGCTCCACACTTGTGGTGCAAGCAGTGAAGGTTATTTACAACATTTGCATTTTTAATAAATAACAAATGGGGACTTTGAGGTCTATCAAATGATTCTAAGGTTAACTTAACTTGAAGCTTCTTGTTCTAGAATATCCACTTGATTAAAACACTTCTGATTCTAAAAGGTCTTGTGGCTACTGCTAGCGGAGACGCATTGTGTTTTTTTGTCAAATGACATGATTAAATAGCAAATATTCCTCTGTCCACTACATTTGACGACTCAAAAAGGGCTGTTTGGAACATTACTTTCTTAATCTTAAAGCAACACATTGTGTTAACTTAATTCAAGCAGCCTACAGTATAAAAATGTTCTTCTAGGCAATAAACAAAAGATCGAAATCCACAAACATCATGTTATGCACTGCATTGTTTTAAGCTGCCTTAAGTTATACAATGGATTTATCCCAAAAATATCTTAGTTCACACAGTTCAAAATCCTCTTTCAGTTGCACATGATCACTAAAGAACAATTTGTAAAACTCTACTTCCTGGTCGCTCTTTAAATAGCCCTAGGAACATGTGCTTTAAATAAACTTGTTGAAAGACACACATTTAGACAAACTCTAGCTGCTTCATTTGTGACAACGAAAAAAATTTGGGTTGGATTTAATTACTGTACAAAAGATTATGTTTGTTAGTATCATTGGGATTTTGAATCGTACTTAAGGTTATTTCACTCATATGCCTGCATGCCAGGCCAATAGGTGAAGGAAACCAACCTCATCCTCGTTGGCAACAAACAATGACAAAATACAAGACAAGCACAGAATGCAAAACTGGGTGCAATAAGACAAAGTGTGTAATTGTGTTGTCCCTTAGCTCAGAGAGCACCGGAGCACGAGAAGCTCCCACCGACCTTCCACAAATAAGATTATGTTATATCATTTTAACTGGTCTATTGATAAAATAAAGTCACAGAGCAAAGTATTAAGGTTGTTCCATACACTTCCTTGTTCAGTGTTCAACGCCGTACTTTAGGTTATTTTACCCCTGCAAGTCAACGGCAACAAAGAACTAGAGGAGTGTTTTTGTTGTGACAAAAAAATATGTCCCCCTAACCTTTCTGCTACACCTACACATCCCACATGATGAGATGCAACTAAGATTCAAATGTCACTGAAAGCGGGCAAAATATCTAAGAGTTCTGGTCCAAACATGGTTTTCTTTCATTTTTCTAAGTTATTGGGCCAAAATGAAAAATAATATTTTTACCAAAAATTTGATTTTATGCACACCTACATGTTGAGATGCAACAATAGTCTAAATTTCAGTGAAATAAAGACATAAATAGATTATGTTATATACTGAGGCTAATTAAAATCAACACGGATGCAAATGTAAACATCTGGTATAAACAATTAACACCAAAGAAATGTGATTAGCGATCTAGATTTAACAAGGAGCATGTTAATTAGCACGTACTTCTGGTTCAATTAAATAGTGGACTCTCTAGAACCTGCAAGATTATATACATGTATCTTCAATGTAAATGGATCAATTGTGATGAAAGTTTGCAAACCATACCTCATACTTTAATATTATATACATATTTTGTGTTCAATTTGTTGAAAATCACATTTTTCATTGCTCTCTGATCATGGCAAAATAAAGTGCAGACATGAATGAATGAAATCTTTATTTTCTGAGGGTAAACTCAAGCGAATTTAAACAATTTGGTCTTCCCTGAGGCCCTCTAACTCAACAATTGAATAACAAACACTGTGTACACTGATACACTGATAAACAAAGATAATAACATACATGTATTGAGTTGATTTATTTGTGTGTTTTTTTTGTACTCAAGGGTATTTCACTTAAATGAGGACTTTCTATTGCTGGTGTTTAGTGGAAAAGCTGAGAAGAAACTTCATCAACAAAATGCTGCAATCTCCGCTTAACTTCCATTATACAGCGTAGATTGACAGGCAGCCTCAAACCTGTTATTTGTGCGGTGCATTGTAGGAAATTGATTGATTGATTGATTGATAAGTGTGCTAACACCATACTCAAGGGTATTTCACTTATATGACGGCGGTTTACTCCAACAATAAAAAGCCACAACCAAAATATGTGAAGTGTTTTGCTCTGTTGGAAAATAAATGTTCCTCTAGTGCTAAGTAAAGACAGCATGACTGAAGCGACCTAGATTTCATCTTGAGTAACAAGAGCAACATAGATGTACGAGGCATTTTTGAGTAACTGCAAAATGGTCAACAGCTTCGCAATTACTGTGCATAATGGAAGACAAAAAAACATTATAGTTTTATTTGTCTGTTGATATTAACATCAAATGTATCTAGGTCAAGGTTATTCAGATCCGTCATTCTTTACCTAAAACTAGGGGGAAAAAATGTGAAAAATGCAGACAGTTTATGAAAGGAATGCAGTAAGACAGTAAGCATAACTTTTATACAAAGCAAAATTCTTAACCACATGTACATGTACACTGTTCAACTGACTTAACTCAACAATAACTGCAAGGTTATAATATCCGGGTTTTCAGAGTTCTCTCTCTATTTATTAAGGTTTACATTTGTGTTACCGTAAACTTATATAATCAAGCTCAAGATAAGATCAGTAAACAGAATAATTAACTCTATAATTGTAGACCAATATGCAGATCAAATCAAGTCAAGAATGGCAAATCTTAAACAACATGAACTATTTTTTATGGTCTAGATGTGCTTAGAAAACAAATTCATTAGCTGATTAGCTTGGAGATAATTTAAAACTACATCAGTCCCTATGGTGTCTGACAGCTCTACTGTATCCTTATATCAGTTCTGTGACCCGAGCAGAGAGAACTCAGAGGCACTTGAACATGTAGAATAATTCTTTAACTTGTCAGTAACACTATGTGTGAAGGGTGATTTATTCAGGCTTACTGTATTATTTACACTCTAACCGTCAACATTTTTTCTTACCTTTCGCTGTTTTTCTTCTAAACTACATGTATTAAGAATTTTGTAATACATGAGTGTTGGGCCTGTACAAATGTAACTCAAAGGTCCCAGATTCGAATCCTGGAGGCAAGAAAATTTTTCTCTCTTCATTATTAAAAAATATATATATTTCGAATCGTCTTTTCATGTAGAATAATAATATGTGCAGGCCTTATTTTTTCACGCGAACGGTCCTTCAGGTAATGTGGAGGTTACGCAAACGGAAATTCAAGCGAACGGTTACCGTTCACACAAAGTTACCCAATCGTGTCCACACAAAAAGCTTGAAAAGTG
>JAUELC010304868.1:0-15072 GCA_031471745.1 Cryptochiton stelleri
AGCCTCCGTAGCTCAGTCGGTAGAGTGTTGGGCCTGTAACCCAAAGGTCCCGGGTTCGAATCCCGGTGGAGGCAAGCGAATTTTTCTCTCTTCATTTATTGCAAATATATATTGGTGGGTGGGTTTTCTATATACATTGGTTTCTAGGTGGTCATTAGCTTTGTGAATTAGGACATCGAGGAAGGGAAGTTTGTGATTGGTTTCCATCTCCATGGTTAACTGTATTCTTGGTTGGTAGAGGTTCATGTTGTCTTGTAGGGAATTGGGGTTGTCTTCTGATCTGAGTACAACAAACACAACATAAATGCAATCACTTTGTGTGGTTGCTTTTTGTTGATTCTGAATAAGAATATACATTTTGATATAGCTTAAAGTGACCTCTACAAATCGTAAAAGACTTCTGCAATTTTTATAAGAAACAAAGACGTAGAACATTACTTGTACAGGACTTATGTTAGGGTGTTCTTAGCATTGCACCTTATGGGGCCACGTTTATTTATATACCAAGCCCAGCTTTGGTGTGACCTAGTTAACGACCTAGTTACTCGTGTATTTGTTCTCAACTTGTTGATAGTACGTAATTTCTCGGGAATCAATCAGTGTTAATGGGAATAATCTGAAAATAAAAAACCTCCCTCTGCTGGTCATCTCTCGCAAACACGTCTTCTTTTAGCAGCGAGTGATACAAGCTAGTTTGACATCAAAGAAACCGCTGCTTCAGGGGCTATGTTGTTACTTAGCTAGGCCTGACTTGATCACTGGATCTATGAAGCCATTTCAACTGTTCACGTGACTTAATTCTCCAGGTGTAATTGGCCATTTCTACCTACTGTTATGAAAAACAGTTCAACTTCATTTCCCTATTTTCTCTGTTGTTACCTACTCTATGTTGATTTGTATTGGTGTGGTATATGGACCGTAGGTCATATGGGACAAGTAAATCTCCATGAGATGCACGTTTGGCCCCTGTTGACGATTGCACATTGGCAATTTGGGACAAAAACGTCACAAGTCGCTGTCACCAATCAGGTTTCGTGTAAGCAATTATATAAAACTATATAATTACCATAAAGTTACAATATATTTTGTTCTATTTGTTCTTTTGGTTTACTGTTAATTTTGTTTTGTACACTGTTCCATTCCGGAGCGTTGGGTATGAATGGAATTGAATTGAATTGAATTGTTGGCACAGACAAAGCGGTGACGATGCGTTTCCAGTTCGTTTGTAGTATGCTGTTTGGTTGTGTTGGCTACATGCCCACATTGAGTGATGGTATGTCACACCACATTTTGTGAACATAATGAAATTTCCTGTCTGATTAGGCGCCTCTCCCACTAAACATTCAACGGTGATTCAGTCGGCTCAGGTTTTTGGTTTGTTGGCGGGCAATGTAGGAAAGGAAGAACGGTCAACGATCTTCTGTTTTACCTTGCATTGGGAAGATTTGGTGCTGTAAGAGACAATCGGAGGACGTGGTCTACATTGGATTCACTTAAGCGCTTACTTACAATTGTGGGTGGATATGGTATATATGCCTACCTACAGTATTGCATGCCGTTTCTACGCCAGTAAGACGCAAATGCACAAAAACCTTTTCCAGTTTCTTGTTAGCGTCTAACTAAACGTTATATGATGCAAACATGTACACCCTAGAGAGTCGACACTGGTATTGTCCCTGTACAATGGCGCAACCCTCTGAACTTCAGTTAAGCGTGGCATTTGTTTAAACATAACTTTTATTTTTATAACAGACTTTGATGAACAGGCGCAGCCTATATAAACATCGTTCCCATATAACATACATTTACACAGTTATAATATAACAAAAGGATAGAAAACATATAAGATTTCCTGCTCAAGATTATAAAGTTAACAAGTAGGGTGTATAACTTGTTTTCTATACCGTTAACATAAAATAATGTATTTATTGAAAGATGGTGGATATTTTATATACTAAAGAAAAACAAAAAAACAAAAGCAAACAATATAAGCTGCAATATAAGCATATATGTTAATCTAGATAATGTATAAATCGTGATAAAATAATGTTGCATACTGATAAGATGACAATTTATGCTGTACAATTGCCCAGGATTGTTTTCAAACCGTTTGGAATGATGAACAAAACCATGCATACTGACAAGGATATTCATATTTTCGTTGTCAGATAAGTCTGAGCTGCTGTGTATAATTGTCTCAACGCTAAATTCATCTAGTGATGTAGAAATTAATAGTCGTCTAGACAGCTCGTACAGTGAACAAAATGCAATATAATGCCCAGTCTTCCTAATGAAAACCACACTGACATCGCGGAGAGTCAGTACGATGTTTATTGAACATATGAGCATTTAAAGAGGTACATTTTAGTCTTAATTGGAACATAATAATTTGTAGATATCGTTCTCCGGTATAGTAATAATTTCGTACATGTACCTCATTACAAGCTAATAACGTTTCGAATGAACAAAGAAAGGGACCACTTCGAAGCGCTCCATCGAGATCACTCCATAATGAGATAGTAGATGGAAGATAAGAATTTTGAAAAGCTGACGTATTACAAAAAGGAACCTGAAAATTTCGTACGTTCCTCAATGGATAAGAAGACAACTCAAAGACACGTCGGGGGTAATAGTCCAGTGAGAGATTCTGGTGTAGGACTATTGATCATTTTGTATAATAAGATTAATTTGTGAGGCCTCCTGCATTCAGAGAGTGGTATAATACCAGTTTCTCTATAAATAAACGCGTCACTTGTGCCTCGTGGACAACCACATATTGTTCTAAGGGCATCAAGGTTTGCCAGGATTGTAGCTTGGTGTTGAGTGCAACTATCCCATAGGATATCTCCACAGTCAAACACAGGTCGAATACAAGTTGTGTACATAATTTCTAACGAGTTTCTAGATTTTGAAACTTCGAAGGCAGCAAATCATGGAACACACTTTTTTAAAGAATATATTAGATATGCTGATCCCATTCCCCGGAAGACTGCAGAAAAATCCCAAGATGCTGGTGTTCTTGCACTTGTGATATGATGACATTATTCAGGTAAACATCAGGCAAAATTTCTCATTTTGGTGCATGGTATTCTTTACATATTAGAGTTTTTATAAAATAAATACTTTATTTTGTTAGAGAATGCCTTATATTGGTATATACCTACATGTATATGTGAATATTATTAACAGATAATCCATTAGCCCAGAAACTAAAACAACATGTCTCGCTTCATTCTAGAGGGACACTTCGGACAGTCTCGAATATTTATAAACTTTGAAGAACTCTAAATAGAACAGCTTAGCCGTTAAACCTTTATTTAGAGTGGGCAAACTATGCTAAAGCCAGCAATGTCTTTATAAGCTTTTCCATCGACTATAAAGCACGGGTTAACTCACATATATGCTCTCATTAGATGGCTAATAAACTTGGGTTTTTGATGAAGTGCTAGTGGATTGTATGTTATACCAAATGTTCCCTGATTTGGCGAAATATTAATCAAAACTGTCCATCGCTTAAGATAATTTATTCTAGTTGTTATCACGTGCTAGGTAGGTACAGTGTGGACGTCTAATATGTAAGCATTGAACAAGTTGGGAATATATAGGATTATTTTTGACAACAGCCTGATGTAATTGTATTTCGTTTCTTACAGAACCTCTCATGTTAGCTTAGTGTGTGATATGTCTCAGGACCCGGGCGTCCTCACAGCAACGGGAGAGGTTTTCACCAATGATTATGTACGTATATTGTATTAACTAGTGTGCGATTTTAACCTGGAAAATTGAAACATTGTCCTTTTATGAAAAAGATAGAAATAATTGTTAAAAATCATTGGACTTTATATTTCGGTTCAGCATCAAGTCTTTGATTGGTTGATTTATTGGTTGGTTGGTTGGTTGGTTGGTTGGTTGATTAATTGATTGATTGATTAATTAATTAATTGGTTGATTGATTGCTTGCTTGCTTGTTTGATTGATTGATTGATTAATTGATTGATTGCTTGCTTGCTTGCTTGCTTGCTTGATTGATTGATTGATTGTGTGATTGATTGATTGATTGATTGAAAATAGCCATTAAAAACGGAACAGAAATAGTGTTGTCACTTAATGCGTTGACAATACCGACAAACAATTAAAATAAGATTTGGATAATCATTGATCAATTAAGGTTAGAGGTTGCAAGCATCCAAAACAAGGGTTTGTCAACAAATTCTGATTGCCTCAATTTTAACAAGTTTTGAAAAATAAAAACAGTTAGGCCTACGTTTAAATAAAAAAAATATTCGAATTCAACGTAAAGAGGGCAGCCATTTTCCTTCTGTATCAACCAAGCCTTTGATCCCACCGCGAATCAATATTTTGAATTTAACAGCAAATGAACACTTCCTCAATTAAAAATTCTGGCAGAATTTTTTATGTTTATTTTTTATTTTTATTTTTAAACTTAACTTAACTCACTTAACCTACAAATCTGGGGGATGGATTAACAGAAAGCCTATTACTTTCACTTCTTGAGAAAAATATCTATAACTCACGTGGTTCTGCAATAACGCAAAATACCGAATATTTGGGTGTGTAAGTGACTTTAATTTCACACCAACAATGTTGTAGTCGATGGAGCTCGCCACATCTTCGGCCGGAAGTGGATTGGCTGAGACTTTGGCTCGCTTCTAATGACTCACTCTCCAGGCAAGGCTTGTCGTTCGTTCGTTCGTTCGTTTTGTCAAAAATCTTGACGAAACTTTAAATAACCTTTTTAAACTGTTCAACAACTTGTTTTTAATGCAGAAAAGGACAATCAAGTGAAAAAATGAACAATTATCTGAATTTATAACAAAACACATATTTTTAAACAACAAAAGCAAAGGAACTATTTATTTTGATCATTTAACACAGCGATATTAACACTGACGTCATTGAATATTACTACATAAAGATAAACAGAGAGAGTCTTTGATTTATTTAAACCAACGGAAGGCCGATTTAATTGTAAACCTGCCGGTAGGATATATCAATAACATATTTTTTTTCATATGACATTTTCAAATTTATATCATGTGACCAACAAAATAGGTGAATGTCAGTGAGCTCTCGCTCTCGGAAATACGACCAGTTTAGTTTAATTCTCTATTGAATAATAAGACTGCTTTAAAATTAAATACACGGCTCTAAATAACTGATTTTGACGCCTGCATAGGTAAATTCATAGATATAATTTAGGACTGTTGAAAATGATATCAAGGGGTGGAAGCCTTAAACAAATTAATTAGACCATAGTGGATATCGTTGCACAGTTATTAAGAAAAGAAAATAGTATCACTAGGTAAGTACACCATGCTTCGAAACTATTTTACAAGGTCTATATATATATAACTTTTTTACTCGCTTTATTCAAGGGCTTACCTTTGTGTCAGCTCATACAACTCGTTAACAAAATCAGCAGATGTTAACTTATCGATTGAAATTTTATGAAATATGTTCTTGTAGACCTACAGGTATTATCAGAAGTCTATTAAGTAGAAGTTTGCAACATTCGATTTACTCCGTCTCAGCATTTTGCATATAAGACATTAAATGCGAAGCCCGGGATCTCCTTGTATAAACTTGATGCTTTAAGCAATGATTTAAAAAAACAAACAAACAACAGAGTTATTTCTTTTTCGGAAATTCCAACTCCGCGGAATAGGGCAATAGCCTGCGTCACATGACACGTTGAAAGCTGGATAAATACCTGAATGCCGTTAAGCTGAGACTATGGCACAGGCCTGGTTAATACACTTCTGGTATTATTTATTATCCATTTTGTCTTTCCAGGTTTTAGGTTTGCTGAGACAAAAGTTTTCGTGTTGGCGACCTGCGCCCTCTATGAACTTTACGTCAAGACGAACAACGGTGGAAAGTACTGGTTATGGTTCCCCCAGTAACAGCACGTTACGTCAGAGTATTCGAATGACGTCGTTGAACCCTGAGAAAGATTACTCGTCAGTACAACAGGGGAGACCACTCAATGGTTCGTCCGAAGCCAAGAGTAGTCGACAACCTTCCACAAACTGCTGCCTGGAAAGGAGCGATGTTTGTTCCAGCTCCTCAGAGGATAAACAATTATTAGCCAACGGACTTGAGAGTGGTAATTCAAAATAATTATCAACCACAGCGATAAAGAGCTATGCTCCCTTTCATTTTGCATAAGTGTTAAAGCGGAAGTCAAGTAATTTTAGACCCAAACTTATTATTTTCAGCGTGTATTTTGATACACATTTCAGTTTGTTGCATTTAGAACGGAGAAAGCATAACCGTTAAGTAGTTAATTAAGTCCTTGGCGTGCTTTTCCACTCATGGATGCGCCAGTAGCCTTTGTTACATATAACCGACGGTAAGCTTTCTTTTTCTCGAGACTTCAACTACATGCAGTGAAACAAGAACAACATCGCAGCGTCGAAAAAGACCACAATAGGCACATATCAGCTTATATCTTGCTGATAATTTTCTTTTTAATCTAACAGTTGCTAACACATGTATGCTAAGCTTATGTTATTTCAACGCGTTATAAAAACAAAATCATCCTCGGAGCTGATTGCCACGCATCCACGATGAGAGAGGCACAAGGATGACCTAAATTCACTGAGAACTATAACGTTAGTTCCGCTTTTTAAATTAACTAATTAACGGTTCTGCTTTATCTGTTCTAAAAACGTCACGGCATAATGTCTATCAAAATATAGGTTGAAAATAATAAAGTTGTATCGAAATATAATGGACTTCCCCTTTAACATACTTCCTTGAATTTAGTCACTACCTTATTTGTTCAATTGAAAACAACATGCTCAACGGGCTATTGATGGTGTAGGCATACCCACTTTATATTAGTTACATATGACCAAGCAGGCGGTTGATGGGAGTTTACTGTGTCCTTATGTTCTCCGAGCTAAGAGGAAACAAGAAGCCGATCAGTCGTGACGTCTGGCAGTGTAAATTTACAGTTTGTCTAATTGCACCATCGTTTGTGTCCTGTGATTGTCTTGTATTTTGTCATTTTTTGCTACCAGTGACGTCGATGGTATGTTTCCTTCATCCGCCTCGGCTGGCATGCCGTCATATGAGTGAAATAACCTTAAGTACAGCGTTAGACCCCAAACAGACATATTAGCAAATAATATAGACTTATATATGATTTATACTTGTTACTGAAAGTAAGTTATTCCATTGAAGTGCGAAAATACTGTCAGAGCGGACATATTTAATGTATGTAAGAGCTGTGTTAGAGGTGTGTTAGTTTCAGCCAATCACAGTTATGCTGCATTGCGCATTTCCATCCGCGTGGGACCATAGCAAAGCAACCTTCCATTAAGCTCTGGGTAAGCAGCTTTCATAGTGTCCGTGTGCTATTTATATTCCCTAAAATTTGAAAAAAATAGTGGTCTGACTGAATGATGCACTTTTAAACGACAACCTGTTTGGGAAAATACCCGACTGTGCAGCATTTGAATGATAAAACAGCACAGAATAATACAATCGTATTGTTATTGGAGATAATAGTGAATACTAGGAGTATGAATCAATTTCTCGCCTTTTATTTACTTAAGAGCTATTCGGTGTATCGTCAACAAAATGGCGGCCCTGTCGAATGTGCTCGAACGTAACGTTTTTTCGAATTTTGTTTGCAATAAAATACAGAAAATAATAGCACACACAGTAAAATACTCCCATACACCCACTCATTAATCAAGTACACACTTTGTTAATTTTGATACCTACCCCTTTAACAATAGCAATAATGATGTATGGTTTATGCGGATTGTCTGTTGGTCTTACACTTCACTTTGTTAATATATACATATATATATGGGTTTATCGTTCTTGCATTAATATTAAACATAGTTACATGCATTATTTGTGTCTTTCGTGGACTTTTGAAATCATTCCGTCTTTGTTGGTCCTTTCTCAGATGGTGGGTGGCTGGAGAGAAGTTTCTGTGGCCTGGTGTCAATACGAAGCCCATTCATTGTGATGCCATTCTTTGTAAACTTGCACACTTCGTCTTATTGAACCATGTTTTGTGACACTTCGTCTTATTGAACCATGTTTTGTGACCTGTGCTTGTCTTGTATTCTGTCATTGGTTGTTGTCAGTGACGTAGGAGGTGGTTTCCGTCAGCCATTGGAGAGGCATGTCGAAAATTGAGTGGAACCATTTTCAGTACGGCGTAAACACACAAAAAAACAACAATTCCTCCGAAGAGATGATGGTGGGGACAAATCTTAGAGTTTGCATTGTTGTAATATAATATGGAGTAGCCCGGAAAACATTTTGGAGAATTACTGCAAAAAAAAATGTCTTTATTTGTCTAGAATGTTATTTCTTCCAGGAAATATCAACTTGTGTGGAGTACGATTTCTAGAAGTAAAGTAATATTAAAATCTGTTAAATCTATAAGGCTTTATAAAGTATAATACTCAATTAGGCATAAGGTTTTAAAATATATATTTATTTTGACATCGGTTGAAAACACTCCTCTTTAAATGTAACAGCTGTCCGATAAACACGATGTTCATTTCAAAAAAAGATCTATGGGAAGTGGTCTTTACCATTTGCACTTTTGTAACTTTCTAAATAGAAACGCCCTAGGCAGTTGGTTGGTTGGCGGGCGCTTCCTGTGCCCTGGTGCGCTCTGAGCTAAGGGGCAACACGTAGCCGATTTGTTGTGGCGTCTTACACAGAAAAGCCGCACACTTTTGTTTTATTGCTGGCCTACCACATTTTTTGTCCTGTGCTTTTCGCGATTCTCGTCATTGCTTTCTGCCAGTTACATCGAAGATGGCTTCCTTAAACGTCGTCATATTATTGAAATGAGCTAAACCCCGATTAAATAAACGCATTCAACTAAAGAAAGAAAAAATACAAACGCCCAAATCAGCTTTCCTACACCCATTTCTCATCCAGAGAACAGGAACTAGACCAATTCACTGTCCGTTTATGTTTACAACTCATGAACGAAAAAACTACAGAGAATATTTGTGCTTATTTAAAAAAGTATATTTCATTTCTCAAACATTGTAATCAGATTTATGAATACACAAGTGGAATACAGGTGGGATTACAATTCACCATTTCCTGTTCATCTATACACTGTTAATATAAATTTGTATTTTTACAGTTAAATGGTCTGTGAATTTTTGGAACAGTTATTTTAGCTGTGAAACTGCAAGTGTATATACTGTTTATAACACAAATATGCAGTAAATAGGCCTGCTGCTGAAACCACTGGTCTCAGTAAATACCGCTGTAACTCTGCTGCTGAAACCACTGGTCTCAGTAAATACCTCTGTAACTCTGCTGCTAAAACCACTGGTCTCAGTAAATACCGCTGTAACTCTACTGCTAAAACCACTGGTCTCAGTAAATACCGCTGTAACTCTACTGCTAAAACCACTGGTCTCAAAGCTGCCAATGGTTTAAGCTGTAGAAATACTATTATGTTTTATATTGTAGCTTATTGATTGTGCACACGTTATATTGTTGATCTCGTATTTATGCCATAAAAACAAAACAAATATTAACATTTATGAAGAAAATATCTCAAGGAATATTTGTACATATATTTAATAGCAGACCTTGCTACTATGCGCCAAACGAAAAACCAAGTATTTACAATTTTGTCAAACGGAAGTGGGCGAGAAAGAGACCTTTGTGTTCTTTATCTGGTATCATATATTTGATACTAAAATCGTAATTAAATAAACTGGAGTATTATATCATGCAATTTGTGAACAGTTTATCATATTGTGTGCCGCCATATTTAGCTGTAATATATTGGTTGCTGTATTAGCAGACTATGTCATTATTGACCACGGCACATACAATTTCACCTACTCAAGAAAGTTAAATAGAGAAGTTATATCGTCACAATGCTATACTGTTTCAAATAACAAATTGTCACATTAAAGGAGATAGCATTAAATAAAAATTGTCTAAAAAGTAATGTCCAATGTTTGAAGAATAATTTAATTACCTTGTGAGAGACAAATTGATACTTCAAAAGTATGGCAGACTGTTCATGCCACATTGTTTTTGTCTCCATAACGTTAACAATTATTCTATAAATATTCACCAAACTCCTTCATTATTATATTTCGTTGTCAATTTAATAAGTGATGTAGTATTTTTGTGGCATTTTTCTGGTTATTTACTTAATATTAGTCACTTTTAAAGAGGTACCACCTATATGGCATGAACAGTCCACCATACATTTGAAGTACCAATTAGCATCTAACAAGATAACGAACACTCAGACAGCCTTTTTGAAAACTGCAGTTTCCAGTCTCTCTACTCAGACTTACTTTATTTTTTTTATGTTTTCTCCCTCTTTCAAGTAGTTTCAATTGACTCTCACTGATATACTATTCTATTAAGACCATCTTGGAAATGGTCGATCGCGTATTGTTATTTAAAAGACGTTCAAATATCTTTTAAGCCTTTCTGTTATTTCTTATATTTGTGAGAACTCCCCGATTTTGACACATTGCTGTTTTTTTTTTGTGCATAAAAATATGCGTAATTGTAATCCACTTTTAACACGTATTGTTTAACCTATTGACAACTTCCATCATACAATAATCTACATATTTATTTTAAAATATGAATTTAAAAATTAGAATTCAAAATTTAAAAAAAAAAACATAGTTGCTCGTCTAACAATACCTATTTGGCGATCCAGTAATCAAGGTTCAAATTGGGGATGTTACTGCACAGAACCTGCTTATTCCTGAAATTATAAAATAAAATTCATAATATCATAACATACCAGTTGTAATATCAAATCTGGTCTAAATACAATTTTATGGCTCACCAAGATGAAATTATATGTACTGTAGTCCTTTGGTTCTATGAACATTATACTGTATTTTGGATATCCAGATCAAATTGGTAGTCCAGATATCAGTTAACAAAAAAGTACATTGGATGTCCTGTACCAAACGATTAAAATGATTACTTAACATTGCATTAGCATTTTATTTATACACTATGGAATCAGTTCTTTCAATAATTAAGAAATCCGGAAAACTTTGATCAAATTCGTACGTGACAAAACTGCCGATGACTTTGACACAATTGATAACTTTTCCCTTTCTATTGCCAAATGTTTAATTTTTGTTGTCCGGTGTTTCGCTTGAATTTTGTTACGTTTACTTCAGTGTGCACGCTGAGACCACTTGTGTATAAGTAAATATCTTTACGCAAAACTCGAACATTTGAATGAATTGTGTGGTTTCTTTTAAAGCAATGACGGAGGAACTGGAATTTTGAGCTACTCTCGGCAGGTCGAGCATCGCAAATCACAATACAGGTATATAGTTACGCCCTCTGTTGAGTAAAGCGATCATCGTTCCAGTTAACTCCCCTTTGTACGCTTTTACCCAACCAATCACATATGCGATTTTGAAAAGTGTGGCAAATATATCGTAACACCCGTGCTCGATCCGATTACTTATTTTATAACGTAAAATTTGCGATGCATTCAGAATCCAAAAATTTACTGAGAATCATAACAGAGCCATAACTGCAACTGGCGAAGGGTCTAACGTATTTGTGAGAACTAAAACGGGCAGTGGAAATTTTCTAACGCGACTAGCCGAATATGTCAGTATCGCGCCACCTGATTGGTGCATACCAGTTTCGAGGTAGCCAATCAATTTCTCAGCTGTTTAATCTGGTTTATGATGCTCGGTCCGCCAAGGGTTGTAATGGAAGTAGCTCGGAATAAAACCCCTTCGCTAGCTTTCTATGGTTACGTGAGTTGACCCCCGAGCTAAGTCTTCGCATTCACTTAACATTATAACGTTTACCAATTACAATTCATAACTTTGTTCTACTTACTTAAACGGATGGGGTAAGTGGAAAACCCGTTGCTGTATGGTATCAAAGTTGTACGCATTGCACATTATGCGGGCAAATGTGATTTTCCTGATCTCCCTCAGTTGATCTACACAAAAATAAAATAATAAAGTAGTCAGTAATGTAACATAGATCACCGCCATCAGATAAACAGCCTAGAATTTTATTTTTTTTTATAATTTTGTAAATCATATATCGTAGTAATTGCTGCACGCCAATGCGAATTCACACCCCTGAATTATTGTCTACTATTCTCTGTGGTCGATTTGTCTGAAATCTAACGTCCAAGGCAACATAATCTTCCATCAGCCGGCAGCTCATCAAGACGCTTCTCCTTTAAGTCAAACACGTGTCTTTGTGGGCCCACGCCTTGTCTCAGTGGTTAGCGCGTTGGACGGCTGAACCTCCGTCGATGTTCTGCACGGGTTCAAGTGCCCAACGCACGTAAGGAATATGAGGGCTATCGCGGGGTGTTTTTTTAGGAGGGTTGCTCCCGATTTTCTACCGTATTAAGTAAGATCAGAAGTCTATTAACTAGAAGTGTGCAACTCCCATTTAGGTAATGTCCACGGCATTGTCCACCAAGCACCATCTTATAACGTATGATGTGACGTAGCATACAATTAAATTCGGTAGAGCACAGTTTTTTTACTGATGCACGATTGGAAATTTATATTTGTGACAGCCGGTTACCCTAAAAGGCCGCACCGTAAAACTCATCTATTATGCCTTCACCACAACGGTTTGCGTTTATTTGTCAATGTGCTGTATTGATAAATATTACACTTTTGTAAAATGAATATCATGAGAATCTAGGTAAAATACATGAAAAATTACTTGGAATGAGTTAAAAAATGTCACTTCCTTCACAGGTTATGTTTTTTTTTTTTTTTTTTTATATTTCTCCGATTATGCAAATTTGTACCTTTTTTACCAATAAAATCTAGCTGATGTCACAATGTGAATTATCCAGCATTCCGCACTTAGAAAAAACCCCACAGGGACCTGAGAAATGACGTCACTATTATTTGCATGTCCTCAATTCCGTGGGCTACCTAAATGGGAGTTGCATACTTCTAGGAAAAAGACTTCTGGTAAGACAGACCAGAAGTGGGTAATCCCTCGTCATATAAGTGAAATACCTTTTAGTTCACGTTAAACACTAATCAAACAAACAAACAAACATACAAACAAACCATATCATGACCATTGGGAGAAATCATGATTATTTGAATATGCTAAAACTACCTTATACGATACATTGAAGTAGTCTAGATACCTACATATGACATATTAAACTGGAATATGCCTAATGAGTTGAGATGCAATGTTACATCTTTGACTTTGTTTGAAACCCAAACATGAACACTAACCGTCAGTGAAAGCTTGAGGTTTTTCATTAGTCTCATACCAGAACCTGTCCCCTGCTCGTATTCTCTTGAACTGTTCTCCGATAATGTTCCCGAATAACGGACCCACAGCACCATTAGCGACAGGTTTCTCACAAATGCCACCAGAAAAAACATCCACGTCTTCCGCATGGCTGCAAAACAAATAAGCACAAGTTATATGTTATTGACAACAACAACCTGCAGAACGGTTGATGGATAAGTGTCTTGATCAACCAATTTTACCCAGATAAGTTATTACTGGCATAGTCGTAGGTAGGATAGATTGATTCATTGATTGATTAATGGGTTGGTTTTGTTTGGTTAACTGACTCATTGGTTGATTGGTGTTTTTTAATGCTTTTTATATTTTGTAATGGACAGAAGACTTGTATAATACTGATTGAATTTATATCTCCTATCCAAAGTTTTGTCATCTTTAAGAATGACCCAACGTGGGCCTGTTAGCATTCCCGATATTTACCAAATGTGTAGTGTTCTAGATACATAACACTATAGTTGTAATTATAAAAGGCTGTAATTAAAAAGATGTTTAACTCGGTTTGTAGAGTATTACGAACACTGAACCTTCCTGCAAGCTGTTAGACCTACATACTAGTTAGACGACATTTTTATTCCGTTATAGATTCACCAGTAAGTCGTACACAAAAGAGCCTGTTTGTCAGGTATATAATTGATAAGACAAGGAAGTTTGCAGAGTGAAGCTTACCTGTAAATACCACTCAATCGGTTGATGTCATCGCGTGAGTGATGTGGAAAACCGGTGAGAGAGTCATCGAACTTATCGGGAGTAGGCAGGATAAAATGTCTCCGGTAGACAGAGTAACTGGGCAGACCATGCTCACGTGATCTTTGCACATTTGAAGCAGCCAAATCTGTACCGGTGTTCGGGCCGGTCATATACAAGTTGTTTATGACACTTCCCGAGAAAACCCGGTCACATATTTTGCTGGCATCAACTGCCATACCTCTCATTAACGGATTCTCATTGATTAGGAATGTTTGAGGCCTGAAGAAACTGTCTTTGAGATCAATCGGTGTATCGCCGTTCCTTTGGTGTGACCTGTCTAGTAGGTTATAGGTCGTCCGTAACATACTGTGTCCGTACCTCATGGCTACTGTGGCGAAGGAGTTTGTCAAACCCGGATTAACTCGCTTGTCGTACGCCGTGTATCGTCGTCCGAAGGTGAGCGCCTGGAGGTCATACTCGCGAACTAGATCAAGGCCCAGCAAGATTGGTAGAAATTCCGCGTAGGCAATATGCTGAATTAGTGCAATGATGATCCGTCGAGACTCCTGGTAGATCGTCTCATCCTTCCAGGTTGGGTTATGTAAGGATAGTTGTTTAGCAATTCGATTGTGTTCCCGAACCCATAACGTTTCAATTCCAATTAAACCAATAAATTCATTCACACGATTATCACCTGTCAATGGAGAACAAAATTTAGTATAATTCTTGTTTTTCTTCAAGAGACAACGACAAAGATAAAGATAAAAATGGTTCGATCAGGATATAGTCAAGAAGCGAACAGCATACAGATAAAAGTAGAATACTCACCGGCTGTGATATAAATTAAACCTACCTGCAGCATAGAATGCAAACCCCCTGGTGGTTGCTCGAACATTGCCATGGGGAGAGATAGGCAACTGGTTTGGAACCGAAGTCATCAATAAGCCTAAAAACATATACGATAAACTATCATTAACCATTTATTGACGACAGTAATAGGCCTACACAGAAGCAAATGTTTTCACAAATGATTGGGAGAAC
>JAUELC010304979.1:4696-15068 GCA_031471745.1 Cryptochiton stelleri
TTATCTCCCATCCTCAAATGACCTGCCTTACAGCAGAGATTAGTTTCATGAAGGGTAATGATTGACGAAGGCCGACTTGGCCCCTAGTCCAAGGGCCAGATAAACAGAAGAGGTGAGAATGAGAGGGCCAGATAGAAAGAAGAACCATATCAGAGTACCAGAAGAACTGAAAATCAAGACACAGTTGTTCAAATGACAATTAGTTGCTGAGAAAAAGACCTCGGCATGGTGTGATGTCATATTATAGATAAATCTGCACCACCAACGGCTAATTAGAGTGAGGTGAGGGTCATTTAACGTTATATACATGTCTTCTTGGGACCAAAATTCAAACTTTGGCGGCAGCCTAGGTATACAGTTTACTGCAAATCAAAATGTCTTTTTTTTTAGTTCTGGTTATCCATTTGTATGAATCAAGAGGATATGTGACATAATCCTTCTATTGATAAGCTTAACTTTTTACAAGAATAGTCTAACGCTGAAGAATGAAAAACTCCTTTTGATCTCAATGTTTCATCGCTTCATTTTGCCATCAAGAAAGTAATATAAGGAGTGACATGACACATTAGTTGACATCCTGGTGCCAGTGTGAAAAATACATATAAAGATCAGATTAAAAGTTTACAACATAAGCCAACTAAAACTTTTATCCAGAGGCTAACTGACCCCCCCCTCTCCTGAATGACTTGTGGGAATGCAGTTTGCAGATGTGTGCTAATGATAAATCCAATAAGCGGTTTTCAAGTGAATCCCTGGAAACCAAATTTACACTTGACCACCAGGTGGCGTCACCTGTAGACGCTAATACCAAACACAATCCCAAGCAACATATTGTTACATGGAATATCAATACCAATATTTTAATAATGTAATGTTCACAACCGTCAGGGTGGCTTGTTATATTTTAGATCTATATAGAATAGTATAAAACAAGACAACGAATTTTCTCTCATATACAGGATATATATAAATATAAAATTTGGATTAAGAGATAATTATTTGTTAGTATTTTTCGGACATGATTAAAACTACGAGGGCTGACCAGCCTGTGAAGGGATGACTTCTCATGCCCTCCCCTGTTTTGTCATTGTATTGTTCCCATATATACCCAGTCTTTTTATATTGATTTATTATATTAGTTATGATATTTTTTCTTAGGTCTGTGTAAACCTCCTTTGCAGTAGCTTGATATGGACCCTGTTCTTTAGAATAGAAATCTAGTGCTGCCAACGAGAGATAATTCATGTTTATCCAAATCGCCCCTCTCCAGTATGGGGGGTCATGCTCAGTATTACTACGATTGTATAGACGAGCATTTTTGGCCAATGAACGAAGACCATAGTCTGTCCATAAGAGTCCAGGATTTTTCAAATCAGTTAGAATTTTAAATAATTTTGGTGAAGATGGATCAACAACTTTTAACAGAAATGGAAATAGACTAACATAACCAAACTGGTTTACCAGCTGATATTCAGGTTTCTTGGTTTCAATTCTGTATTTAGTGAAACCTTGAGGCGGTGGTTTCTCACCAGGTTTAGGTTTATAGAATTTAACCCCGTCCGTATGGAGACCGTAGTTAGCATAGAGACCCTGAGTTTCTGACCAATGGAGTTCATCTAGCTGTTGATTGTCACGCAGGAAGTCATATGCAGATTCGTATAAACCACCATTGTGGTTTAATGCATTGGCCAGATCAGCCATTACATGGGAGGCGAGAGCGAGCCAGCACCTCAAGTCCACATGAAACTCTTGGTCTGTTGGGTGAGAAGCTCGTGGGTAATCATCAAGACCAGAGGTCAAGGTCATAGGGTTAAGCTGTGTTATGATTTTCCCATCTCGTCCCCTCCATCGATAAGTACCAATCTTTTCACCGAGCTGTGTTGTGTTATACCAGTTATACCAAGCCTCTAGGCGAGGAAATAAATGCTCAAGAAAATTCCTATTTTTGGCCAAATTCTTTCCATTGATTAATTTGTTGACAATTTTCTGAAGAGGAAGAAAAAATGTTGGCGGATTGGCATTCTCATTTTTCTGCACCACAAATTCACTTGGAACTTTTGCCCTTGCTTCTGTTCCTAAAATCTGCTCCCTCGGGATCCAGCCTTCAGTGTTGAGCAAATCTAACCAATGGGAAATGATGTCAATGCTGATGTCCAAATCCCATTGGCTGATGAGAAGATTGTGGAAACCTTCGTCCCAGAGAAACCCACGTGGGAAAAATGGTCTGGAAGGGACGCCAGAGTAAAGTGGGGCATCCCAATATGGAACTGGCTCTTCGTTGTATTTGGATTTCACTAAGGAGGAGCCATAAAAGTAGCCTATTGAACCAACCATATTACTTAAAGCAGCTTGAGCAAATTTCATTTCATCTTCTGGAAAACCGTTATCTCGCAATCCAAATGTTCTCTCAAAACGTTCCTCGAAGGCTGTAACACTCTTTGCTAACTCTTGTGAAAACACTGGCCCGGACATGGTTTCTTCTCTATTAGTTATACTACCAGATTCAAATACAACCTCCATGGAGTATGGGACAGTAGCTGTAACCTGATGTACCATAAAGTTAGCCCCAGGGGCCTCTTTGGGCAACTTCCTTCCTTCTAATGAAAAGTATGGCATAGTCCTGGCTTTATCCCATGCCTCTATTTTCAATCCTCCTAATACATAATCTTTAAGTTTATCAAGTTGATTCGCATATGTAATTAGGTAGTCATATTTGACAGTATTAGCCTGTGATTTTAGGAAATGGAGCTCGAAGTTGCCCAACTCTTCTGTGTTTCCACGCACAGTTTCCAGTCGCCCCTTCTTGACAGCGGGTTCAAGCGAGCCTTGGCCATCCAGAGCAATGTAAAACATCAAAGATACTACCACTGGCTGGTCAATCTGCAAATCAATAAAAATAACATCTTCAGTTCACATAAATTCACAATTACATAAACATTGTAGATTTAGATCTGATATAGGATTCTAAAACTGGTGAAAAACACTTTACTTCTGTACTTCATATAAAACTTTCTTTACTGTTCTGAGAATAAGAAAATATCAGATGTATAATGGTTTACTGCCTGGTCTCCATTGGTGTAAGGTTGTTACTGATGACAGTGCCCATATTTTGAAATTAAGCACAAGAAAGGATGGTGATTATGTAATTTCCCACTTTTTTGTCATGTGGTTTTGTCATGTGGTTCTGTTGTACAATACAAAATTCACATTATTGAAAAATTATCAATAATATATGACCACTATAATATTGTAGTGAATTGAATATGAACCTTTGACTGGACATTGATTCTAGCCGTCCACTCCCCACCATGTTCTCCACCAGGTCGTTTAACAAACTCTGTAGTCATTTTGAAGTACTGGTCTTCTATTCCTTGTACACCAAAGTTTACACCGTCATGTTGCAGCCAACCATACTTAGGCAGGTGGTCACCTTCATCACACCAGTGTCTGATTGGTGCTGGCATTTCACGAGTGAACTGTGTTAACCACATCAAACCAACAACTGGTGAGCGTTGACTCCTGGTCTTTAAACCAAAGTAGGCTTGAGGCCGATAAGAGCCCCAGAATCTTTCGGGTGTAACTGCCGCTGAGCTACTATTAGCATCCAGTATTTTGGGGCTTCCAAGGGGTGTTCTCACTAAATTCTTCAAGCGGGATTTGTAAATGAATACAGTTGGAAGGATAATAGCTGCAATCAAGATGGATGCTATTGCCAATTTAATCCATGAGCTAAACCCACTGTCAGAATGTGTGTTATAAATAGGTAGAGGTCTTGGTTTGATATGATTGTCTCCATGCTTAAAGTTCCGTTTCCTAACATCTGCCTTACTCTTCCCCATGGTCAACGACTCAGGATTTAACTTCTTTTCATAAGTATTCTTGTTGATTACCTTCTCCCTGTAAATGGGAAAAAAACAGAGAATTAAAAAAATTGTTGCAGACCATTGGCATACGAGCTGGGGATTCCAGGAGCTAGAACTCTAAGAAGCAACCGTTTTCGTCGCCATGTTTGAAATATGTACTCTCCAGACTTCAGTTCGGAATACATGCTTTAAACATGGCACTCCAAACTGAACCCTGGGGAGAACATATTTCAAACATGGCGAAGTTTGTTTGAACGATGTTTAACATCGTACTAAAGGGTATCTCACTTATGCTTGGCGCACACCTACCAGTTCGCCAACTTTTTCCGCCGGAATCGCAGTTCGCCGACAAAAACCGGGTGGTGTGCGCTGAAATTTTCACCCGGTTTTTGTTCGGCGAACTTGTCCGCGTAGATCAAGACTGTCTTGATATTCCCGACTTAAATTCGCCGGAAAAAAATCTGACCGGGGACGTGTGCGGCGGCCTGCGGGCGAATTCGGTGTAATTGACCAATCGGATTTTCTTTAGAAGTCACATGACGTTAGCAAACATGGAAGTTCAAGTGGCGGAAAGTTTTTCATGGACTGAAGCTAAAGAGGATCTGCTTGTAGAATTATGGGCCCAAAATGAATCTTTATATGATACGAATTCAATTGCGTTCAAGAACAGAACCAAGCGCCACGAAGCCTTGGAGGCAATTGCTTCTGCAATCGAGACAAGCGGTAGGTATCTGTCAATTGATGATAACGAAAACTGATCTCCCGGTAATACATAGTCCTATACACAGAAATGCGTACCATGTCAGGCACATGGCCAGGCAACTTATCCATATTGAAATAGTCAGTGCCATTGATAAGACGAATACGCCTGTATTTAACAGACATGTAGTTTTGATACCATTGTTAATAGCTGTTACCTATATTATTCCCAGGCTACTACAATCATAGCCTATATTAATTTATTTTATTAATTTTATTGGGGACTATAATTATTACCGTATACCAAGAGTGTTTCATATCTTGCCAACTTTGTGGACAGAAGAAAGCGGAATACCGATGTTAAACAACTGACCTTTGGCAAGTTACTGACAACTCTAGTCACGCACCTGCATGTCCAAAGAGTGTACCGCACCATGGAGGTGAAAGGGAATGATTTCCAGCAAAAAACAAACCTAATCGACCAGACCGACCAGCGCCTCCAATCGCTGGTCACAAAAGGCTATTTTATCTGATTGTTAGTGCGGGAGAATCTTACAAACTTCCTGTCCATGGCTGGGTTTGAACAATATAGCTTCGTGTGACCAAACAACTGAAGATGTGTGTTTGTCACGCCTGTTCCCAAAATATATATTTATAAATAGATAATCGATTGTGTGCTCGTCAGAGTGGACTAAATCAAAATACAATAGTAGTTTGTTTACCTTGCCAAACCTATTATATTTGGAATTGGTTGATGTATAGTATTGTTCAACTATAAAGAAAATAAACAATTTTGCTTTTTTTCAGTTGAAGAGGTAAAAAAGCGGATGCAAACATTGCGCACAGCATTCAGCAAAGTTACAAAACCACTCCCTAGTGGAAGTAGTGGCAAAAAACTGACAAAGAAGAACATCTGGGTTCAGGAGAAGCTGCAATTCCTTCTTCCTTTTATTAAAGGCAGGCCGACTATATCAAATTTACAGGTGACTGCATCTATATTATTAATTATGTTTACATGTTCACCTACATGTACTTCGTGTGGTTCTGTAATGACATACAATGTATTTCTAAGGCTAGGCGAAACTTAAGTTCATTGATATATAATAACAAAAAAATAGAATGTATAGGTTGCACAATATATATATCTATAAAGTGTAACTCCGAAAATGCTGCTATTGCCACTATAAATAAACCTAAACACTTAGCCAGAAAGCTTAGTATAATGGGACCAATGTGTTTGATATTTTCACCCCTTTTGCTTAAGCACAATGTCTACTCAACTAAATTATTAAGTGATACTTGCGGCAGCTTTTATGTTAAAGTGATTTTGACTCAAGTCTAAAATTGCTTTGTTGAATCGACCCCTGCATGGTGGTTTTAAATCATGCTGTCTTGCCAAGGTACTGACCCAACGTCTGAGCTGAAATATTCTTTCAGTGCTTCTCTTTGGTCTTTTGCACCAAGTTTGAAATTTCTAAGCCGACTTGGTTCTAAACCAGTGAAGTGCCCCTGTGCTCGCCAAGTACCGGGTATGATACCATGAGTGTCATTCTCGTGGTCAATTTCATGTGGCCCCATGTATTGGCTTGACTGATGTTGAATACAAAAATTGTGGAGACAGCAGGCTGCCAGAACAATATATTGCACATGACAAGGTTCGAGATTTATTTTAGTGAATAAAACTCTAAACCTGTTAGCTAAAATGCCAAATGCGTTTTCAACAACTCTGCGAGCTCTGCTTAGCCTGTAATTATATATCTTCTGCTCCTTTTCTGTTGTTCTGTGTGGATATGGTTTCATCAGATCTGTTCTTAGTGGGAACGCTTCATCTCCTATAAGGTGGTAATGACAGGATTTGTCTGTTCCAGGGAGAATAGCTTGATCTGGAAAGGACAATGTCTGTTTGTCCATAGCTTGTTTAAAGGAACAGTCAGCGAAAACGCCTGCGTCACCACAGCGACCATTTGCCCCTATGTCTACATACAGAAATTTATAATCAGCATCTACAATTGCCATTAGAATGATACTAAAAAAGTGTTTGTAATTGAAAAAAGTTGAGCCGCTATTTGCCGGTTGTGTTATGGAAACATGTTTTCCGTCAATCGCCCCTAAACAATGCGGATAATTCCATTTATCAAGAAAACCCGTGGACACTCTTTCCCACTCTCCGGTTGTTGTTGGGGTCTGAAATATAAAGATGTTGTTTTTAAAGGAAGATATAGACTAATTTGCATATTTTGTCTTTATTTTTTGTTATCAGAATTCCGATGAGTCCGATATTGATTTCACTGCTGACGAAGAAGAGGAATCTCCATCAGCTAGCCAAGCATTGCCAGATACCCCGGAAGAAGCACCAAATCAACCCCAGCGTCGACAACAGGCACAAAAACGGAAAACAAAGGCTCAACGTCGAGACGAAGAAGAGATTAATTTGCTCAAAACTATCGTAAATTCATTTGAGCGTGATTCACACAGCTCTTCATGTTCAACTAAAACTGTCATCGACGAAGAAGTGCTCCTATTTTCCCAGTATGTACATGTAGCACAAAGTCTTAACAAAATGGAAATAAGAACTAGAAATATTGTCTAAAACATGATTCAAAATTGTACTTTTCAAGGAGAAAACGGTAACTTGTCAGGACAAGGATCTCATAATTCTGTACCTCAGAGTACCAGTTACTCTCCTTTAATGAACGCCTACCCATCGTATCAAAATTTATAATCTTATACAAAACTCCTGTATAGAGGTGCATTAAAGGGAACCTGAATCGTCCCTGATTGGCTCCTGTATGATATAGTTGATTGGTCAGTGTGGGGTCAGCTGATTTATGGGTACTGTACCAAAAATCAGAGTGCACTCAAGCGTGACCAATGCAGCTCTGTTTAACCTGGGATCTCCTATGTTCAGTGTCAGCCAATCACAGACCATTCGGGTTCCCTTTAAAAGAACATTAAAGGAACTTGTCAGCTAACTATACAAATAAGCTTTCCTTCAAATAATTGTTTTTCATTTGCAGTATGTATGAACTATGTACTTTTTTCAATAAAATCCATTACCTTCAAATATTTGTCTTTTAAACTTTCGTATATCGCTTGGCAAGTATCCTTCACTATTTCAGAGATTGTGCGTTCCCCAGCTCTGAATCCAAAAGATAAGCTCCGGAAACTTTCACCTACATATAAAAAAAATTAAAAGTGAAATGCGTTGTGCAAACATATTCACTCATTGAGGATTCTGAATGTTGAATGCTAATGAGGAGTTGGTCTTCTCCGAGTGGCTAAAAGGCACGTCTTTATAATATAGTTGCTTCAACACACAAGGCTCGAGTTGAAACCCAGCCTTGACCAGATTCTTGCTGTTAATGGGGCCGTTGTTGCAATCACTTGATGGTGCTTGTCGGTCAGTAATTGTAGGATTGCTTTCGCTGGAAATCACTTCCTTTCACGGTATACCCTTTGGTCCGTTTTATGTGCATGGAAGAGTTGTTAAGCAGCTCGTCAAAGGTCGGTGGTTTACTGCGGGTGCGGTAGTCGCACATGTAGGATCTTGGAACCGATTAAATAGAGTAAAATAAAAAAATATGTATATAGGCCTATAGTATATATGCCTATAGGGTACCCAAAAGAGGCCTATATGCATTTTTGTATTGATTTATTTCGATATATTTATGGTTGCCAAGTGATATTGGGTAGTAATCAATTATTGAACAAGGACCGAATTTTTCTGCGTGTAGTTAAGTACTTTTGGTACAGCTATAAATACCAATCAAATAAATGAAAATATACTTTTATTATGTGGAATAAATGTATACCTGTAGCAAGGAATTTTAAGGTGATAGTCAGTCGTTCCTCGACAGTGATTGCTTGTCGCATATAAGTGTCTTGTCGCTTTATTGTTGTACCAAGCAGAGAAATAAGGGCATCAAAATTATCACATGTCAGTCGTGTAAATCGCCGAAACGACTGAGAATCTTCAGATCTCAGCTCCGTCAACAGACGTCCTCCTAATCCGTGAAGGTGGCGTCTTTGTAGCCAGGTCCGTGCCCAAATTAATCTATTTCGAGCGGCTTTTCGTTGCCTTCTACGGCGCAAAATAACTAAAATGGCCAAAAGAGCAATTTTCCTATTCACGGAAGCTGCCATTTTATTTTGCAAAGAACGACAACTTTGCAATACAATATAATATCGGCGACATTTTCCGGGCGATGGCGCAGACATACATATAAAAACTGAAGTGTGCGGTCAAACGCGTTTTTTTTTCGGCGACAAATTCCGGCGGAAAAAGTCGGCGATCTGGTAGGTGTGCGCCTAGCATTATGAAACACACCAATTTGGTATTAACTTTTCAGCATTGGCAAACTTCAATCCCAGGCAAAACTGTAAAGCAATTAAGGCATGCGCTATGGTTGTTCCTCAAGGAACACAAAGTGTCAGAAACCATCTTCATATCCAAGTAGTGATTCATGTACATATAATCTCGATTAGGTTGTCAAAATGGCGAAAGCCATCGGTACGGAACATAACTAAACAGTTAAAAGGACAGTGTACGGAAGAGTCTAACTGTAGGCAACTATATTATTGTATTTGCACTTTCCCTGCAGAAGTAGGGGGTCCACAATTAACGTATCGTTCTGATGAAGAAAATAGGTAATGAATTCCTCCTTAAATTCGAGCAACAGTTGACAGCTGTCTGTACTTTACCATTAATTTATAGTTGGCAAAACATGAAATGCATTATTTCATGTGATAGTATCATCTGGAACGCAAGTCCGAAATGCCTTATATTTGTTAAACATGACAGAATCAACCATACAATGAAGTGAATTTACATTAATACAATACGAGTAACAATATTAATCCACATAAGGTGTTAAATCATTTCACAAAGACATGAGGTGAAACGTAATATTCACAGAAAAGCACTGATATGACCTTTTGGTACTACCGAAAGTGGGTCACACTAAGCTAAGTGTAAGATTAGATCAATATAAAGATTCCGTAATCGGAACCTTATTTGCATCTAGACATTGATTATTTAAATGATAAACAATATATGCAGATCATGTCTAGTGGAGACAGACATCAGTTTGTTTGATTACAATTAACACATCACTAGATAATATACCCAATACGTGCTGACTTTCTATATGCCAGAGTAGATGCAAATAATCCTTAATTCTGTACCATGATTGATGCGGTTTGGCAAATTTGCTTCCCACTTCTACACTATATAATTAAATAAAGAAATAAAGTTGCCTAATCATAGAGCCTAGAGAAGCGACATTCATATACGGGTAGAGATATATGAACATGTATTCTCGAACGGAATGTCGAAAGCCATCGGTCCGAAAATAATGATTTTGATATTACGCCATTGGTTAAAATCAGTGTTGGAGATAGCTTTTCTTCAGACAATTATCTATTACTTTGTTTGAACTTTCTCTGAAGAGGGAGCAAATATGCCCAGCAACATTTTTCTTGCTGATGAATTAAATAGGAAACTCATTTCTTGTTTCAATAAAATTACAGTTGACCGAAGTCTGCACTTTGTGACCGTAAACCTATTAGCCCATTTGTATACGCCCGTCATATGACGGGACGTATTATGGTATGAGGTTGTCCGTCCGTCAGGCTAGCTGGCTGGCTGGCTGCCCATCCGTCCACTTTTTGGTTTCCGGCCATTAACTTGAAATTCGCTTTTCGGATTCTAATAAAACTTGGTAGGAATATTCCATGAGGCAAGATGCATGGGATTGAGTTTGGCCAATGCCCCCCTACAGATGGCACCACCTGGTGACAAAGTCTAAATT
>JAUELC010305090.1:0-32093 GCA_031471745.1 Cryptochiton stelleri
GCGTTCTGTTATGTCCTGTGATTGTCTTGTATCTTGTAATTGTTTGTTGCCAGTGGCGTCGAGGGTGGTTTCCTTCACACATTTGGCTTGCACGCCGTCATATACGTGAAATAACCTTAAGTACGGCGTAAAACCCCAATCAATCAATCAATTCCAAAAATCAATAACATATTTACAACTATAGAAAAAATGTTCAAAATATTCTATCACCCCACAGTGTTTACACAAATCATTTTCCGATTTTTCCATCATTTTTAACAATATATTAGTTGGGTAAATGTTACTTAGTATTTTCCATTGTAATTCACGCAAACGATGTTATTTTACAACTGTACTGACAAGAGGACATATTAAGTGCCAAGGAAGAATAACTCCCTATTTTCTTTCCCCAGTTTTTTGTGAAATAGGCTCAATATCAGGTTGTTAACAGGTATAATTTTTGACAGACAATACCATATCATCTTTACAAGTGATGTCTTTAACAAATGACAATCCCCTTAAGGCAGTCCTTAAAGCATTATACTAAAAAAGGAAAGATCCTGATTGTCCCACTTTTTCTGTTCAAAACATCATATTTTTTAATAAATTGTTTTCGTATCCTATATTTCTTTTACATATCAAATTCCTGCTGTATGCCATGTAGGGAAATATATATCCCTATTTCTGTATTTAATATTATAGTGGTACCATATATATCATCTCTACAAGTTTCAACATTATCACCAGCCGCCGTATAACTACTGAAAAACACCCCCAAAATCTTTATACATTCATTGCTATACCATCTTTCCATTTCACTCTTCCTGGTGTATCATATCTAAATTTCCATTTACCTAACCACATTGCCACAGATTTTGTTCATTTGATTTCAGCACTGAAAAATACCCAAAATCATGAATAATTTGCATAGCTGCTCACAATGAATCTTCATCACTCACAAACAGAGTAGTGTCATCAGCATATTGTGAAGTACAAATCATTTTTTCCACATCTGTTGTTATGCGCTTTATATCATTACATTGTCGTAATTTACATGACATCATTTCTACTAATAAAACAAAAATAAAAGCACTGAGTGGACAGCCTTGTTTTATTCCCTTCTGCAAAGGAAACCACTTAGTTAGCCACCCTACATTTGCCACACAGCTTGTTTTTCATTAAACACTTTTATCCATTGACAGAACTGTAGCCAAAAACCAAAATCACTCAAAATACTCATCATATAATCCTTTGTCGAAATCTAGCGCTATTATAATTCCTGGTAAGTTCTTTTCATCAGTTTGTGACAGTATGTCTTAAATTAATCGTTAATTTTGAAAATTCCTCTTTTTTAATATAGCCTGTTTGATCGGTGCACACTTTTTAGGAAATAACACCTTGCATGCGCATAGCGAGTACGTCTGCGCCAATCTTATAATCACAACCCGTAAGTTATAGGCCTATAATTACTAAGACTAACATATTTTCCTTCTTTTAAAGTAATGATTCCTCTTTTCTGAGAAATAGACAATTCTCCCTTATCAAAAGCGCTATTAAAGCTATTGACCACTAACCCTTTGAATTTGCTCAGAAAACTTTATAGAAAGCAGTGCAAAGCCATCAATTCCAGGGCTTGGATCATTTTTCATATTACGCATGACTTTAACACACTCATGCTCATTTTTGCCCCCTCACACAATGCTGCATCATCACCAAGATTTGGTAAACTTAAATTTCCCTTAAAATGCTCATATCCCTGTTCATTAAATGATTTGCCTTGCTCAAAACGTAGTGAAAAGAAATTCAACCTCTCATTAAAAATACTTTGAGCTGTATTGTCTACACCTTCAAATTCGTTTGGCTTTTGTTTTTTTCGAGTCCTAATAAATATGGTGTGTTCTTTTCTCCTTCTTGATCTATTTTACTTTTGCTCTGAGTTGTACCCTATTAAGGTCTTGCGGGACCCCTTGGGCTATAAATGGACAAAAAAAATGTATGACTAAAATGAAAAGTTAAGTATTCAAACAATATGCTAGTGGAAAAAATTAATTCGAAATTCTGATTACGAATAGTAAAATTTGAGACTATATTTTAGTTTTCCCGTGAGCTTGTTTAAATTGTTGACAGGGTGCTTGGGATTAATATGATTATTACGCGAGATGAGGCTCCCCGCTGAACTCAACAATGCTGTAGTTCGTGTATTAAACGGAGTCAGTAATCAATCAAGTTAGCCTGGTAAATGTGTATTAAACCGTAACTGTTATTCAATAGATTGGTCACCGCGGAGTAACTTAATCAGGTTTGCCAAGACGTCAAATGTAGACGGATTTTATTGTATAATATGCATTTAAATCTTACTATTTTTAAAAATTCAAAATTAAAAACGTTACAATTATACAGGTTTACACATATCACATCAAATTCTCGTCATAAACCACAACCGTTGTAGGTATATCGAGATATATTGAAAGGAAAGGTGCTATTTTTGCACGCCATACTTAAATAGGCAATTTCTGCCACTTCCGATTTTGACTGACCTACATAGAAACCGGTTTATTTCTCGAAAACAGTTAACCGTAGAAACTTCAAATTTGTTGCATTTGAAAGAGCACAATGTGAAGAAAAAAACTGTGGATCAGGCTTGGTAAGTTCGCCCTGATCTTTTTTAATGTGTTCCGAAAGATTTATTTTGTGATTTTATACGATTTCCTCAGGTTGGACAGACAAAAAGTTCTACTGCGATCGTTCTAAGTAAATTTTCGAAAAAATGAGGCTCCTTTTTTCAGTTCAAGATCTATTCTATTAGCAAAACTAATTAATTTGGTGTTAAAGTTATTGTACTTTGAAAAACTAACCACTAAAAATGCACCCTATTTTTTCTGTTGATATGGAATACTTATCAGATCATCACTACATTCACATATTTATAATCATGAGTATCCAAGCTTTACAAAAAATATATATATATATATTGTTCAGATCTATATTCCTTGTCAGAATAGGTCGACAAAAAATATTTTTTCTATAAGTTGTCCCAGGGGTCCAGCAAGTCCTTAACATTATTTTCCATAAACAGTTCTATTTGTTTTTCCAGTTGCTGAATATATTTTCGCAACTCTGGAGATGTCTTATTCGCCAGTTTGATGTTTATTATATCCAATTTCTTCCTGCGTATTTTGAAGTTCAGACTTCTGTAATTTTGCTGTATATACACCATATTCTATTGCCGCTTTTTTAATATGGGCTTTACAAACTTCCCATACCATTTGAGGGTCTATTTTTGTATTATATGATGTAACAGTTGTGTCTATTATAGTGTTTATCATATCAACAAAATGTGTGTATTGTTAATTAAACTGTTATTTAGCTTCCAATAATCTCTTCCTCGCTCAATGTTACTTATTTGACACATGAACGATCAGATTTTACAAAATTAGTTATCCATGATTTACACACCTTAGACATTATTAAATCGTTAGTAACAATATAACTCAACCGTCTTGCTATAAAAGGGTTATTTCTTTTCCAAGTACATTGTTTGGTGTTGTCATTCAACTTTCTCCAAACAACAGTTAGATTTGACAAACTGACTAGCAACTTGCTTATTTGGTGTAGAACCAGATATAACATCTCATTCTGCATTTTGTACAGTGTTCAAGTCACCTGCAATTACACAATTCCACTCTTCCAAATCAATTGCCTTTTTAAGAATGCAGGTGATAGTTTTTGTTTTAAGTCTATCTTTCAGTATCATCATTTGATGCATATATATGAGTCAGTAGTGGAGAAATTCTTACCAAATAAAATCACAAGTCCTCTACTTCTGTAGCGCATAAACATGAATGGGGACAAATACGCAAATTCCTTTCCGACTCTCCTCGATGCTCCTGTGGCCATTACGACAAAAGTGCAAAGCAATATATATTTGACTGTCCTAAATTTGCTATCCTTAGACAAAACATGCTCCAGTCCCTGTTCGATTTACTGTTGATTGATTCGTTAACACTTGCCACACTTCTTTACAGCGATTAGAAATTATTAATCAATACTAACAAAGAAATTCTAATAATTGTGCAAACGTACCTTTCAGCAACAGCTCGCTTTAGCTAAGACCAGCCCTATCCAAATAAAGTTTGTCCACTACGACTCGACCATCTTACAACAGTCATTTATATCATTACACTGGCAATACATATAATATATATTTATTTTTGATTCATGTTTCTTCCAACCATTCTTCCATGGCTGGGTATTGTTAGAATCATTCTCGTTATATATTCAATCATCTTTTAAATACTTTATTATGTATCATTCTGTTATTTAAAGTAAAACAAGTCACGCTAACCTAGCACGATTTAATTCCTTCAGAATATTGCGCAAGTGCTCCCATATCACTCAGTTATGGTCAATTATATTATCAATACCTATAACTGTCAATCCTATTCCACGTGTAAGAGGCACTTTACATTTCTATGGTTATTCCCAATCCCATTGGTACAGGTGTGTTGATCAGACCTGGGACTTCTGAGTTGTGATTAAGAAAGCTGGTATAGTGTCATTCTTCCAGTTATTTACAGTGTTGATAATATCACTAGATTTATAACTATGGAAGAGTTATTGGATTAAAAAAAAACTCTCACCGAGCAATATATCTGTTAACTGATTTCCATCACCCATTGCTAGATATGCCAACTTTGGGTGTCTTCCGAACAAATAGAGCTCATAACATGTTTCGCCCATGGTCTACATCCCCGTTTGACCAGTGTCTGGTGAAGACGATCTTTTTGCTTTGTTGGGTTTGGTTGCAAACGAGCTAGAAGAAGTCAAGTTCCACAGCTTTGTTATTATTTGCAACGTTATACTTATTTGGACAAAATCAGAAAGATTTTCGTTTGCCGAACGCTTTTTCATAACACTTCAGTGGGTCAAACAGAAAGTTTGTGGATTGTATACTTGGAGCTATCTGAGTTCACTAAGATAAGTCATTCCAGGAACTAGAGGACGTCTTACCTTGATTGATGACGTATATAAGAGTGATGATCAAGGCAAGTTTCACCATCTTATACCTGGGTTGATTCTCACACATTCGCCGCTAGTCGATCACAGTATAATGTTGTATGGGTTGTGTCAACTCATATCTACTATAACTGCATGACCATGTCTATATGTAAAAACGTCCTTCGTGAACACCAGAGCTGACCTACTTTACACTGTTTTTAAATACAAAAGGTTTGCTTAATTTTCTTCCGGGTTGAGTATGTAATTGTAGACATATCCGTTCAGCCGTCAGTTCCCTCTTTTGTGTATGTAATATAGTATTATGCAACTTAATACGTGGTCATTGTTCGCATATACTAGTTCAATAGAATTTGGATAAAGTGTAGGCCTAGATACTGTCACGTTACTGAAATAGGACTTGTTATAATTAAATGTTAAACATTCGTTCACTACTTGTAAAATCTACACCCAATTATACGGCTCCAACAGCAGACATGATACTTTTATTTAGCGAAGTAAGGCATGTTACATCACCGCTCTAACAGACAAAAATGATTGATTGATTGATTGGTGTTTTACGCCACATTCAGCGGTATTTCAGCTACGCTGTGGCGTGAACATTTGACAATTTTATATATCATACGGGTTATTTAATCATTGTGCAAATCTTCAGTAACAGAGGAAGTGAGAAGTGAAATAAACTAAAAAAGGACAGACATAAGTATTAACAATTTTAAATATGACAAGGAATAAAACATTTTCATTTTGGATGAAAATATTCAACACATATGATCTTTAAAAATAGTTCAATTACAATAGTGTTATATTAGATTTTGTGATACACACCGATCTGTTTAAGAAATCTGATGACTGGCAATGTTGTCAAACAAGTCGTTCATAGAGGACACTTTTTACAGAGGACACAGTTATGTAGAACTGTCGCCTAACATTGACAAAGTCTACACATTCAACTAGTTTGTGTTTGATGTCGTACAAGCAGTCACAAATTACACAATTTCCGAACAACACGCATTTCCGAACTCATAACAATATGGTGTTAATGTCATATTTATATTAACATTAGCATTGTCAATAAGCTGTCAAATGTAATGTCGCCAACACTTAGCTTGTTTGTTTGTTTGATTGGCGTTTGACGTCGTACTCAACGATATTTAACTGATATGACGACGGATTATCCACATTTTACTCTGTGGAGTGGGGGTGTACAAAAACTACCCCCGCAATAGCCGGAGATAGCCGGAGACAGCCGGAGATCCCCCTATAAATGTGCATCAGGTCCACAGGGAGACTTGAACCCTTCCAGTACATCGTAGGAGGAACATCAGCCCAACGCACTAACCATGGAGCCACGGCGCGGGCCCCGCCAACATTTGGATTAAATTAATGACATAAAATGCAGCGTAAAACAGCAATCAAATTGCATGAAATTAATAAAATAACCTTGTCTACGTCTGAACCAATTCAACCAATGGTGAGTGAAATAGTCCAATGTTCGACGTCAAATACGAACCAATCAAATGAATAGTAACAAAGCACGACTTAAATAAAAACATTTTAATCAATGATACATTTCCCTTATATAACTTCAACGTAAAATACCAATGAGTTGATGAATCATAAAGTATATAATACATTATTTTTATTATATAACCTTCTTACGAAGGCTGGATGGGACATGGAAAAGAAAAAAGAAAGTATGACATCAAACTGGTTATAACGAAATAATAGCTTTTTATTACGATATAATTAAGTTGTTTTAACGATTTCAAAAACTCGTTATTAAAAGAAAACTAAGTCGATATAACGAGTACATAGAGTCAATGAGAAAGATTTAGTTAAAATTTAGTATAATTTAGTATAGTATCAAATCAGCAACTTTTCAGTCATCAGAAAAATTGAAACTGCGGTTCAATCGTTGATCTCGAACAAGTCTTTTCGTATGTCGTTCTGAAATAACAATGTCATGAAATATTTTTGTGTCGTTTAGAAAGTTATCATTAACAGCATTTCACTTAATTTGGGATAACACTCTCTTGAGAGCCTCAGGGAATCGAAGCCACGATATTCAGGCACCAACCCGCCAGCAGTAAATGCCGGCCACCTGGATCACTTTCATTTCATCATTTCAATTATTCACAAGTTTGTACATATACATAAATATAAAAATTAGAGTTACAAATCCGATATTTTAAATTCGTTATCGTAATAATATATTCAATAAAATAACGATAGCACACAAGAATTAAATGTACTTTTTAGCGGGATGAAAACCCCAGAGGGTTTGTTATATGCCATTCAAAGTATTGTCATAATTATTTATAGAACATATTTTACCTTTAGTATATATTATTTTGATGAGTAGGTTCAGGACAGATGGTACAATTCCGGTGAATACAAAGTAAATAATAAATAGATGTTTTTTTTATTGTTTATGGTCTGTCATGGCTTTTATAAAATGTATTTATGAATACAGATGGTTAAATACTATCAATTAAAAATCGCTTAGTGCGAGACTTAAAAAGAGATATCGAAGCTATCGATTTGTAGTCTCTGAGAATAAACTCGACAGGCGAGGGCCACTGATTTTAATAAAATAGTAAGATAAGCCAGATGAATAAAAGGGCGTATATAAGTTCGCATCTGATTGTCTTGTTTGATAGCGATGGACACGAAAAATATTGATAAAGTAGTATTGGAGTTTAAACGGTAACTTTAATTTATGATATACAAAAGTATGGATTAATGACAGAATAAGGAATGAATTTAATTTTGATAAAGTAAGGATATTAAGATTTTTGAATATTGGTTCTGTATGTTCGTATTTACAAGAAAGAGTGATGATACGAACACCCCTTTTGTGCAGAGGTTCAAGCGGTTTCGTTGTGTAGGTATTACCCCATACAACATTAGAATAATTTAAGTACGGGAAAATTAATGCATAGTATAAGATAAAGAGACTGTTTTTAGGTAAACAGTTTTTAATATGATTTAGCATTCCTATGTTTCGTGATAGCTTTTTTAGTTAGTTCAGATATGTGGGTCGTCCAATTTAATTTATTATTAAAATGTACCCCTAAGAACTTGTAACATTCTGTTTGTATGATTTTTTCGTTAGCTATTTTAATTATGAAATATTTTCTATTATATTTTTTAGTAGGTATAATTAACATGAACTCGATTTCCTCGATCATTAAGACATGTTAAAGAACTGGGTCTTTGTTAGATAGAGTTACGACGGTGTCATCTGCAAATAGAGTCAATTTTAGACGATCAGAACATGCTGAAAGGTCATTGATAAAGAGCAGAAAAAGTATAGGTCAAGAAGTGGGTTGAGAAGTTATGTTTTGTATTTGAACACATTGCACCCTTGCAGAGAGGTAACTGTGGAAAAAACTTGTTTGAAGTTCCTCGGAAGCCGTAATGTCTTAGTTTCTGCAACAAAATCGTGTGATCTATCGTGTCAAAGGCCTTGCAGATGTCTAGAAAGGCAGCAGCAGTGAATTTACTTTCCTCGCGAGCTGAGAGGAGTTCATCACATAAAGATAAAGCAGCAGACGAAGTCGAGTGATTAGCTCAAAAACCAAATTGGTTATAGCACATATAATATTATTGAAAGACATAAATTCCTTCATTCTATTTGCTACTAGCTATTCGACAATTTTACGCATGCAAGGTAAAATCGAGATTGGGCGGTAATTCTGGAATTGATCTTTCTCACCTGCTTTGAAAATAGGAGTAACTTTAGAAACATTTAATTAAGAAGGAAAGGTGCCGTCTTGAAAAGCTATGTTGATAATGTGGCTTAAGCTCGGGGATATTAGGTTTCCAACAGGTTTTAGGACTGAAACTCGTATGTCATCGATGCCGGGAGAAGAATTTTTAAAATCCAGAATGATAGAAGAGACTTCCTCATTTGTACAGGGGTCTAACTGAAAATCATCATACTGATGTCCAAGAAAGTCAGCATAATTAGAGCCAGAGTTTGGGATTGATTTGGCAAGATTGTCCGCAATATTGGCAAAATAAGTGTTGAACCCATTTGCAATATTGACAGGATCAGTGATATGTTTACTATATGTATGAATGAATTAGGTATATCAGATTGCTTATTTTTATTCAACAACTGATTTAGAGTTGTCCAGGTATTCCTGATGTCATTATTATATTTGTTGAGTTTATCATGGAAGTAATTAGGTTTTGCAAATTTTAATGTGTGATTTAACTTATTTCTGTAAGTTTTATATTAACGTGTAGCCGATGGGTCATTTTGTTATACTCACGATATAATCGATTTTTCTCTCTTATAGATTTAAGGATGCTGTTTGATATCCAAGGCTTATGAATCTTCACCATACGAGGAGATTTTGACGTAATAGGAAAGCACTCATCGTACAGTGAGGAAAAAGTCTCGGAGAACGTATCAAATGCTAAGTCTGCTTCGGTAATAGTTTCAAGATGATTCCATGTTTGTTCGCTGAGTTTGTCTTTAAATAGATTTTTCTGAGTTGTATTCATTCTACGAAAATTTATGTTTGTTTGTGATTTCTGACAATGAAAGACTGGAAAATGATTACTTATTTATCGCGTTATAGCGAGTTTTAAACTCGTTTTAACGATTTAATTATCTCGTAATAACGATTTAATTATCTCGTAATAACGAGTTATTAGCTCGTTTTAATGAGTTTCTATCTCGTTATAACGAATTTGAGAGGGCTTTGTTCATGTCCGTTCCAGGCTCTCGTACCTTCTAACTGTTATCAACATTTCACCTTTTGGGAGTGATTCGAAGTCAATGACAAAATCTGTAAGGCAATATTGTGCGGTGTTAAACGAAGAACCCTGTCTTGTGCATGTACTCTTCAGGCATCTGTCTGACTACGTTCCGTTTACGGCAGTGAAATCAAATGATATGGCATATTTTGGTAAAATGTTCAACGAATGCCCTTTCCCAATTTCTTGTCACGTTGCATGCTAAATAGATCTAGCATTCAGCAGGTACATGTGGCTTCTACATTATCTCACTCGAGAGTCATCTGTGTTTTTATACTGTAACTTATCCCATGAATGAGATCAACTTGCTACAAGACACTGTCTACATCACATTGCCATGGTGCTGACCATTGACATAACGCTATTGGTGCATTGGTGTGGTTTAACCCATTTACAGAACTGAATTGGTTCATCGCTGTGGTGTTAACCATCGACATAACTGAATTGTTGCATCGCTGTGGTGTTAACCATCGACATAACTGAATTGGTGCATCGCTGTGGTGCTAACTATCGATATAACTGAATAGGTGCATCGCTGTAGTGCTAACCATCGACATAACTGAATTGGTGCATCGCTGTGGTGTTAACGTTGTCAAAACTGAATTGGTGCATCGCTGTGGTGTTAACATTGTTAAAATTGAATTGGTGCATCGCTGTGGTGTTATCCATCGACATAACTGAATTGGTTCATCGATGTGGTGTTAACCATTGACGGAACTGAATTGCTGCATCGCTGTGGTGTTAACCATTGTCAAATCTGAATTGGTGCCTTGCTGTGGTGTTAACATTGTCAGAACTGAATAAGTTCATCCCTGTGGTGTTAACATTGTTAAAATTGAATTGGTGCATCGCTGTGATGTTAACCACTGACGGAACTGAATTGGTGCATCGCTGCGGTGTTAATATTGTCAGAATTGAATTGGTGCATCACTGTGGTGGTAACGTTGTCAGAACTGAATTGGTGCACCGATGTGGTGTTAACATTGTCAGAACTGAATTGGCGCATGACTGTGCTGCTAACATTGTCAGAACTGAATTGGTGAATCTCTGTTTTGTTAACCATAAACGGAACTGAATTGGCGCATTGGTGTGGTGTTAACATTGTCAAAACTGAGTTGATGCATCGCTGAGGTGATAACATTGTCAAAATTGAATTGGTGCATGGCTGTGATGTTAACATTGTCAAAACTGAATTTATGAATCGCTGTGCTGTTAAAATTGTTAAAACAGAATTGGTGCATCGCTGTGATGTCAACATTGTCAAAACTGAATTGGTGCATGGCTGTGTTGTTAACATTATCAGAACTGAATTGGTGCATTGCTGTGGTGATAACATTGTCAAAACTGAATTGGTGCATCGCTGTGGTGTTAACATTGTCAGAACTGAATTGGTGCATCGATGTGGTGTTAACATTTTTAAAACTGAATTGACGCATGACTATGCTGCTAACATTGTCAGAACTGAATTGGTGAATCGCTGTTTTGTTAACAATTGACGGAACTAAATTGGTGCATTGCTGTGGTGTTAACATTGTCAAAACTGATTTAATGCATCGCTGAGGTGATAACATTGTCAAAACTGAATTGGTGCATGGCTGTGATGTTAACATTGTCAAAACTGAATTTATGAATCGCTGTGCTGTTATTATGTTAAAACTGAACTGGTGCATTGCTCTGGTGTCTACATTGTCAAAACTGAATTGGTGCATGGCTGTGTTGTTAACATTGTCAGAACTGCATTGGTCCATGGCTGTGGTGTTAACATTGTCAGAACTGAATTGGTGCATTGCTGTGGTGTTAACATTGTCAGAACTGAATTGGTGCATCGCTGTGATGTTAACACTGTCAGAACTGCATTGGTGCATCACTGTGTTGTTAACATTGTCAAAACTGAATCGGTGCATCACTGTGGGTTTAACAATTGTCAGAACTGAATAAGTGCATCGCTGAATGTTAACCATCGTCAGGATTGGATTGGTGCATCGGTGTGGTGTAAACATTTGTTAGAACTGAATTGGTGCATCGGTGTGGTGTTAACATTGTCAGAACTGAATTGGTGCATCGCTTTGGTGCTAACATTGTCAAAACTGGATTGGTGCATCGCTATGGTGTTAAAATTGTCAGAACTGAGTTGGTGCATCACTGTGGTTTTAACATTGTCAAAACTGAATTGGTGCATCGCTGTGGTGTTAACCATCGTCAGGACTTGATTGGTGCATCGCTGTGGTGTTAACCATTGTTAGAACTGAATTGGTGCATCGCTGTGGTGTTAACCATCGTCAGGACTGGATTGGTGCATCACTGTGGTGTAAACAATTGTTAGAACTGAATTGGTGCATCGCTGTGGGTTAACCAACCTCAGGACTGGATTGGTGCATCGCTGTGGTGTAAACCATTGTTAGAACTGAATCGGTGCATCAGTGAGGTGTTAACATTGTCAGAACTGAATTGGTGCATCGCTGTGGTGTTACATTTGTCAGAACTGGACTGGTGCATCGATATGGTGTAAACTATTGTCAGAACTGAATTGGTGCATCGCTGTGTGTTAACCATTGTCAGAACTGAATTGGTGCATCGCTGTGTTGTTAACATTGTCAGAACTGAATTGGTGCATCACTGTGGTGTTAACATTGTCAGAACTGAATTGGTGCATCGCTGTGGTGTTAACCATCGACATAACTGGATCGTTGGGTCGATATGGTGTAAACTATTGTCAGAACTGAATTGGTGCATCGCTGTGGTGTTAACTAACCATTGTCAGAAGTGGATTGGTACATCGCTATGGTGGTAACCATTGACATAATTGAATTGGGGCATCGTTTTGGTTTCCGTGAAATAATAACAGAAACTTGCATCATTTTTTACCTTACTGCAAAACATATGTATTTTTCTATTTGGCGTGTGGTATCATGAAGTATACTACTTACGCGTTTAACAGTAGGTTAGCTTTCAGCCTTATGTCAATGTAAACGAGCAAAAAGTTGTTGTGTGAGTTTAGGCCTACTTATAAAATATACTAGCTAAGCCGAAAGCTAGTAGCCTACTCTGTGCAAATATTCACTGTACAAACTAGCAACGTGAACATCAGTTTGTTTGGTTTAGAAATCAGGGTGTTATGTGACCGAACATAATGTTCTTCATTCTAAATGTTAAAGTATATACGAACTCTTGGACAAATTGTGCGAAAAACACCCTATTGAGATCCTCTTCGATGTACGACAAGGGTTAAAGTCGCCTGGTGCACCTGAGGTATATGAGGGAGTCATACTTATTGAATGTACTTACACTAAATGGTAGTCAGTACTCAGTACAAACGTCTTAGACAAAATAGCGCGAATAGAATAATTCCCTCTGATAAGTTTCACAAAGTAAATTTATGACTCCAATAAAAGATGCATGGTGATTAAATATTCAATATTTTAAAACCATTTACAATGGTTTAAAATGAACCGAAATATTGAATCAGAATGCATCCATATGTATCTTACTGGAGTCGGAACTTACTTATTTAACAAGGTTAACGTTGATTATTCTTCAACGGTTTGCTTGCCAAATTGACCATGTCATTGTTTTGTACAAAATCACAACCAAATAGCGATGACACAATATCCGTAGTTGTAAGTACCTGCGTTGCTAAGTGGCTACATTGATTATACTTATTTAATCTGCTAGATACAGCTGAATGTTAGTACAAATTTATACCAGAAGAGTAAACATCACTTTGGTTGGTTTCACTACTAGGTTGTCCAGATAATTATGGAATATCCTTAGTCTTTACCAAACAGCTGAACAAACAACAAATTATTCTACTGACAATATGTTATCTGATTGGATATTGAATGTCATTTGACACCAGTGTGTTATCTGATTGGATGTTGAATGTCATTTGACACCAGTGTGTTATCTGATTTATGTTGAATGGCATTTGACACCAGTGTGTAATCTAATTGGATGTTGACTGTCGCTTGACACCAGTGTTATCTGATTGTATGTTGAATGTCATTTGACATCAGTGTGTTATCTGATTGGATGTTGAATGTCATTTGACATCAGTGTATTATCTGATTAGATGTTGACTGTCATTTGACACCAGTGTGGTATCTGATTGGATGTTAAATGTCATTTGACACCAGTGTGTTATCTGATTGGATGTTAAATGTCATTTGACATTCTATCAACTCAATCTTTAAGTACGCTGTACCAATTAATAACACAACAGCGTGAAATTAAAATTGATTGGACTGAGCTTCTTGTCTGTTATGTGATTGTACATTGAGAAACATTTCACTGTCTATATCAAGTTTAAAATCTTTAATTGGTTAAAATGTATGTCCTGTATGAGTTGTATATGTTGATCTTTGAAAGTTTTTAAAATGAGCTTTGTGGATTTTAAATGTTAATTTGTTTTTACATTTTTAGTCAAAACAACACCAAAGTATGTTTTGAAAGTCATAATCGGGTAGAATCGTATTTGCTTTTGATTTGTGGCTGCCTTTAGCTTCGTCAGCTTCCGGAGCTAGATGTCGATCAGTGCTACTCTGTTAGAGAGTTGTTAAACCGGAAGTCTGGATTCAGTACACAGCATCATTGTGCTGGTAAACCAGCTCGGTCTGCTCTTGGGGCAAACTTCCGCAATATTTCACACACACCGTATTTTATCCAGGAATCATGTACTCTAATCTGATTATGAAACCTATTTTTCCGGTTACCAGACTTCCGCTGGCCAATAATGTCTGTCAAGGATGGATCATACTTGTCAGAGGGCGTCTATCTCTGAGCTTGGTAGTCATATGAATAGGTAATGCCAATTTGGGATTCTCCTTACCTTTACGTAACGCCACCCCAAAGCTTTTTGTCTGAATAATTTCAAGTCTGCGTCAACCTCGTCCTCATATGGGTTTCTGTCGGGTGAGAATATTTTTCTCTATGTTGCTCCTAACCTTCGTTAGATTCCTCGATTGCTAACTATATCCTCTGTTTGATTGGAAAACGAAAGAATTGATTTTCTGGGTGTTTTGATAGATATCCATTTTAAACTAAAGGTGGGATCCACTCTCTTGGACTCTCATGATCTTTCACCAACAGTATTTAGAATAAAGATCATTAGTTTAACGGGGTCACGGGGCCCACGCCGTGGCTCAGTGGTTAGTGCTTTCGACTGCTGATCCTCTATCGATGTACCGCAAGAGATAAATTCACCTAATGGACATGAGTTATAGGAGAGTCACCTCCTGTGACTCCGGCTATCGTGGACTGGCTTTCCCTGTTTCTTCGCGGTTTTCAATCGTCATAAGTAAGACAGGGTAAGAATTGGATTATCCTTCGTCAGTTAAGTGATATACCCTTGAGTGATATACCTTTGAGTAAGACCTTAAACACCGAATCAATGAAACACATGAGCTTAAATGGAGCTCTCTACCAGATTCTTAAGGGCCCGGTGCTATTTACGTCGAGGCCATTTTAATCCGCAACAAAGCATAAAACATTAATAACATAGAAAGACAAGTTCGTCTAAGTTTAAATAAGATTGATAAAAGGGCTACAGAAAATGGGTATAAATTTTCCACTGCCAAGACCTTCGGGGTGCATTTATTTAAAAAAAGGAAATTGCATCCCGATCCAGAACTCCGAATTTATGGACAACGCATTAACACAATAAAGGGGCCCAAGTTTGGGAGTTGACATTCAGCAGAAATCTATAATTTACCCCCCCCCCCCCATAAAACTCTTACAGCTTAATGTACGAAGTCTCTTTACATAATCAAGGTTGTCAAGCTTACATTAGGGTGCCAACCGATCGATACTATTAAATCTATGTCGTTCTTTGGTTAACTCAAAGCTGGGCTATGTCTGCATCTTCGGCTCATTCCGGCCGCTATATAAAAAAATAGACACAATCCACCATCATGGTCTCCGTCTGAGCCTTGGAGCGTTCAGAATATCGTCTGTCTAGACCCCTTTGTGTGGACGCATACGGGCGACCCTTATACCATGAAAGGAAAAAAACTTGGTCTCTAACATGCAAAAAAAACTAAAATCCTACACTGATTACCCTACCTACAGCCGTGTTTTTGCTCACGTGCTTGTCGATTAGTTGTATCGTAGTCTTCCGAAGATTTTTTTATTGGAGCTCCATATTAAACCAAGTCTGACAAATGCTGGAAGATATTCTATATGTGTTTTGTCAGTCTTTCCCTCGGCAGGCTCCACTGCCAAAAGTGGAGCACACAGGTCCATTTCTTTTTCAGTGGAGATTTGTTGATATAAGGGATAGGTTCGACAAAACAGTCCTTTAATCTGTGTCCTATAAGAACGGTTTGTTAAGACAAAAATGTTGGCAATGTTATCATCAAGTTCATTCGTCGTGTCAATGCGTATCACAACATGTCATTTTTTGATTGGCGGGAATATTAACAGCAGCAGGATGATCCTCACCAAGATGCCACGTGAGAAGTGTATGTGTGCAAACAAACACAGAAACTTTCTTAGTGGCCTTGGCATATGTTTGGGATGATATGGGAACATCCGAGACAGAGACAAGACGTCGCGCCTTACGATAACTACCGTGCGTTTCGGTTTTTATAATTTGAATTTGTTTTTCTTTCATAAAATTAGGACAGTCTTTGGAGGAGGCCATGTGGGCCACATTGAAAAAAGAAACAAGACCACCTCGACACTGGGCCTTACCGTGTCTGAATTTTTTGATATTGGAAACACCTTGTCGGCTTGGGAATGAAGGTATCAACCCTCATCCTGTAATGTCCAGCGAAGAGGTGTTCTGGAGGTGAAACTGAATTAAAAGTAATTTAGTTTAATGACCTGTCTATCTTTCTTGGTACTAAAGCGTTTAACGCTAGTTATCCCTTGGGATCTGAGCTCAGTGTAGATTGTTCCTTCTGAATGATACCCTTGATGCTGTTAAGAAATCTATGGACTGAGACTGTTATCACTTATGGGAGTATCAAGTACAGTTTTAAGGTTGAGTAAATTTACAGGCTGCTGTTGTCTGGTGCATTCCACAATAATGTGGTTACACGCATTTTGGTTACATTTGTAAGTGTTCCTGCCGTTGAAATTAGAGTTTTATTTAAAACAAATGGCCATATTTAAATTATAGATTTTTTCTTGATTTTTACTACTAATTATAATAAATTTTGGCCAGTTTTCCTTTTCATTATTTAGTTCAATGTCTATGACTTATGATTTTCTTTTTTTTCCGTAATTGTTTTTTAAATGATATGATGCTATGTTGAGTGAAATAAAGTTTCACCACCCATGTTCCCCACCCACCACGGACTACCAAGCGGATAGCCAGCAGGGGCAGGTAACGTGTAACGGGTCCCATGGGTGGTATACACAAACAGAGAACTAAACTTAAAATTGTCCACGAGTTCTCTGCTCAATGAGTGTTAGTACACCAAGCAGAAAAGCTAAACCTAAAGTAACGGTGTTCTCTACTCAATTGACCCATAAGTCACCGCCTTCTACATTGATCCATATATCTGAATGAAGTAGAGGTTTACTTTATATCATTTTTTTGTTTGTTGTAATAATAACTGTTAACAGTTATGGTGTTACAAATATTGGATCAATGCAGGGCACGAGGCGACCAACCGATTGATAAGATCGGGCCAATCTGACCGACCGTCTTCAGGGAATAGTGAACCAAGTGACGTATTGGAGCCAGACAACGGTATGTCACCCTAGTGCCAGTCAAAATCCCTCAGTCACCAGGATCTCATTCTCCCCCGTCACGGGATGCAACCCACGGTGGCCTCTCATTAGTCGCCTCGTACGACAAGCGGTGGAAGATGAGGTCCTACAAATGAACAAAATATACGAAAAAACATCCGATATGCGAATTCATAACATCACAGACATAAGCGACCTGCGTTACCTAATGCTAAATGCAGGAGAGAGTGATAGCGGTATGGGAAGCTATCTGTTTAGAGGCCGCTATTCCAGTACCCCCAGCGGCTTACCGACCACCGCCCCGTTGCTTCAGTAGAAGTCACCCAAGAGACCGTAATAGACTGGGGAGAAGAACGGACATTCCAGCCCGCCGCTCCCACATTATACTGATTCAGTCTCAAAACATTGATGGTTTCGATGTGGATGAGTAGTTCGGACTAGTAGTGTGATTATGATAATTAGTACTGTCGATTAGTTATACAAAGACTGGACATAGTCAAGTATGTCAAAGACTTCAAGTTAATTGTCAGCTATTAACACTTCTTAGTCTGTAAATACTTACCTCAATACCTCAATGAATGAAACTTAAAAGCATGATCATTATTCCGTAATAAATTGAAAGCAATGTAAGTCAGCAACATTAATTGTAAAGGACCTTCCATCCGTCTCCTGTCCAAAAGTACCTGGGGATTACATATGTATACTATAAAGATGATTTTTATATATGTACATACTGCTACTGTCTTACTTGTATATTTTTTTTATAAATGTAAGTCAGCAACATTAATTGTAAAGGACCTTCCATCCGTCTTCTGTTCAAAAGTACCTGGAGATTACTTATGTATACGATAAAGATGCTTTTTATATATGTACATACTGCTACTGTCTTACTTATATATTTTTTATAAATGAAGAGATAAAAATTTGCTTGTCTTACTGATATATTTTTTTAAGAAATGAAGAGAGAAAAATTACCTTGCCTCCACTTATAGGATCATGTACATAGAATTAGTTATTGGAATGGCTATGAGCACTGTTTACGAGAATACATATTCTCACACAAGATCGCCAGCTTCAATTTATATTGTTCGCGCTTATTCTTATGACATTATTCGATTGAATTCAAACTATCATAAAAATAAACATTTGGTTAAACTGTCATTAGTAAAACAATATGACCATAGGTCTGACATATAATGACAACAACTGACATTATAAATGGTCAATATGATTGATACAGAGAATATCGTATCAATAAACTGCCTAGGATAAGCAGACAAACAGAAACGGAGAGATGTTTTTTACTTCTTTTGCTCAAAACTGTTTTCTATCGTTTGTTTACAAGACAATACATACAATTTGATAAAACACAAGAAATGGCCATCTGTTCAGAATGGGAGCGCGATATATGGAACAATTCCTTTAGATCAAATGCCAGAGGATATATTGTGTAAAAACAATATTGACTATACAGTTTATGATGTTATACGGGATCAAGACTGGAACTTTATCATTTTTAATATGACTATTCACGAATCACAACTCACATTAGCTAATATATATGTCCCTAATACAGATAAGCCCGGCTGCTACACAAAATTACTGAGCACGATATTGAAATGGGAAAATGCTTCAATCATTATTTGTAGGGATTTGAACCTTTTCCTCAATCCAGAGAAGGACACGAAAGGTTATAAAAATGTTTAAAAAACCCACAAGCTAGTAAGACTGTTACAACTTATGAGTGAGAATGAATTTGTGGACGTATGAGGGCAATAAACGAGATAGCTAGGAGAAGTACATGGCGACGCTCAAACCCGCGACAACAAGCAAGACTTCACTACTTTATTACGTCCCCTGGCGTCTTTAACATAACCACTGCTGCTGATATTAAACCAGGCTATCAGACCGACCACTCGCTCGTTTAAATTTACAAACAAAGATAGCGGTTAATCGTACTGGAAACTAAATTGCTCGTTATTACCAGATGCCACGTACATTAAACTCATATGAAAGTCAGGACACTGTTTAACAATATTATTTTCAGGTTTACGACCTAGACAACTTATCGACAATGGACACAAATATATATGATACAACTAACAATAGAAGACGACCTATTTTTAGACACATTATTATGCATTATTATCACTTAAAAAAATAACGACTAACATCAGAGAAAATGATCTTCAAAATAAAATTGAAAAAATAGAAAAAACATATAGATCAAAACATTTTAAAAACATCACGTCAAACTCTGGACGAATTAGGCACATCAAAAACAGAGTGAGGAAATATTCGTGACGAAAAATTGATGGGTATTTTAACTAGGTGTAGGATAGATTGGGAAATCTATTGGGAAAAACCACAATACATTTTCTAGGTTTAAAAAAAGCTTATAACACAAATAAATTAATATCAAAACTAATACTCAATAATGGAAAAGAAATACTGGATAGAAAAAGTATCTGAGAACAACAAAAATACTATGCAGACATTTATAGTAAAAACACTAATGTTCACAAATTTGAAATAAGACATGCTAAATTCTTTAGAGGCTACAACTCTTTGTGAAAGTGAAGCGGAAACATTTGAAGGGCCAATTACATACCAAGAACTATGTCGCACACTGAAATGCACTAGTAATGGTAAATCACCAGGTCTTGATGGAATTCTGAGTCTTTTTTTTTTAAGGATCTGGGGCCGATTTCACGAAACTTCACTTAAGTAAATTTACTTAAGTATAAAATTCACACTTACGGTAGTGCACTTAACAAAATCACTTAAGTGGATTTCGCTAAGCATTTTTAAGTGCACTTAGCTAAGGGATATTTATCAATGATGTGTGGGGCCCTACGTAAGGAAATCTTTTGTGTTTTTCGGTAAATTTACTGATTCCCATGCTGGCGGGAAATACAACAACAACAACAACACAGGCGATTGGATCGTTTTCAGACGTGTTTGCGTTGGATACAGTTATTTGTTCATTTTACGAACAGATAAAAGAAGGGGGTTGTCAAGATTTTTGTTTATTTTTGCTGTTGTGCTGTCTTTTCGTGAGATAAGGTAAGTATATTCAACAGAACTTCAAGTTCAACAATGCAGGTGAGTGATACCAGTTAACCTAAAATAAACCTAAGAGCCTTTACAATTTTAGTAAAACTCTATGTTTGATTAATTTTGAAGTTTCCATGATTTGTGGAGGTTTCGAGGTTGCCCTGAGCAATCATAGCAACCCTGCTCATACCTAGTAACGGTTACCACAGAAACTCCAATCAATCGTCTGCTGTTTTTGATCTTCTGTCTGTTCTCATTTGCTCATTCTCAATCTATCAATGACAGCTGAGACACTCAGACATTCAGACAATCAGTCATGGAAACCACAAAGAGGCTCCAAAATTTCACCAAGGACGATGAAATAATTTTAATGAGTGAGGTAGAGAAGAAGAGAGGCGATTTATTTTTTAAATTTAGTGGGCCGGGTGGTGGAAGGAAGAGGAGGGCAGGGGCATGGGAAGCTGTGACCGATGCCTTGAATAGGTATGCCCTAGAAACAATATATTTGGCATAAAGAAAGGTTTACAAGACACATTTTGAATTGTATTTTTTTTTTCCTTCTATTTACGACAATAATGAACAAGCTTTGTCACCTTGGTGTTTTGATTTTAACAAAAGGTGTGTTACCAGTATTCACTATAATTTGCACCAGTTGTGCAGAACACAAAAAAAAATCATTTTTTTTTCGACCCTGTATATATTTGTGAAGTCAAATCACAATTGCCAACAATGAAATATCCACAACAATGCATCTGAATTTGCTTGGTATATTGAGGTTGGTCTTGAGGGTTTTATTTTTTTTCTATTTTTTTTTTCAGTCAATCAACATGTGTCAGAACCATACAGCAAGTGAAGAAAAAATTTGAAAATATCAAATCTGAAGGTAAATATGTTTTATTTTAGTCAATATTGGGCTTTGTTTAATTTTTGTATAAAATATTTATATATAAGCTTAACTCATAAAGATTTACTTTTGACAAATACATATAGACCACAACATGCATGCACAATTCGCAAGTTAGACATACAATTGTATTTTCCTTATTTCTGGTACTGTAAATTCCCTAAATTTTCAACCATGAATCACGGTCACATGTAACCTTTATCCGATTTGTGAAAGTATTATGGTATATGAACAACATATTTATGTTTTCTGTAAAATACTGATTCTCCCTAACTTCAAAATTGTCATCTGTATCCCAGATATTATTTACTAAATAACTTCCAAAGTAGTAATTGTATGGTAGAAATTTTTGATGATTTAGAGAAGTGTATAAAAATTAAGATTGAAATAAATGTGAAAGCTATTTTATTGAGCTTGTATTTAATATCATATGACCGACTCGGCTGTAATATGAAAGTGATTAATAATGTTTGAATGCAAATGGAGGAAATTTATTTTATGTTTGTAACTTTGTAGCAAAGGCAAAAGTGAGCTCTGTAAAGCACCCCAAGACTGGTGGAGGGCCACCTGCTACAAAGCCCATAACTGATGCTGAAAACATATTTTTGGATATGGTAGGCGACACTCCCTCAATATCTGGCATTCTCGGAGGGCTGGACAGTAGTGGTAGGTTTTCTTACATTTATACAGTTAATTTGATTATAGCATACTTTTTACCCTGTGTTAGATGGGGTCTAAGATTGGTCAGTTTGTTGTCATGTTCTTCTCCTTGTTATGGCTAACTTTTTTTATACTAAAAGTACTACTCATATAGTAACAATGATTTGAAATGGGAACCTGGCAGAAAACTAATTATATAAAGTTATAGGGGCTCACATGGATTATTCTTATGTATTGGGTCTTTGAATCGTAATAAAGCATGTAATTACACGGGTCTTAAAAGAAAAACAATTAGCAGAAATGTAAATAAATGGAGAAAGGAGATTCATATCAGAGTTACATAAAACCAATTGAATGTGAATTACTACAGTTTCAAGATATCTGTATTTCATTTTGTCTTCATTATAAATTTCCTTTTTTTTCTTCTTTATAGGTTTGATGATTTGTTGTTTAAGTATGCTATAATCAAATCCAATTATATTTATATGCTTAATTAAATTATTAGTATTTTATAGCCACAACAATAGGGGAATAGAACTCTAAAAAATAGTTTGAAATACTTAAAGTTGAGATTGCTTCATAAGAGAGATTTGAAATTAATACAGAAGATTTCTATTATGAAGGCAATGTTAGAAAATAATGCTATTTATGTAAGTAGTTTGAAATTTACCAAATCAGAACTAAACAATTTTGAACATGGTGCAAAACATGTATCTCAAAATTATTGGACAGCTTATACAGGGTTCGTACACTTACAGCCAATCAAAATTCCATGACTTTTCCATGACATTCCAGACAAACAATAATGAAATTCCATGACACCAAAAATGTTTTGTCATGGATTGTCACTAGTGTTAAAAGGAATTTAAAGTGTGGGGTACGTGACCATCTTTCTAGAAGCATCCATCTAGAGAGTGGGCGGTGTGAACCCCAAAGTAAACACGCCTGTTAACTTAAACCACCTTGCTTGAACAAATGTCTGAAGACACTATCTAAACAAGCTTTACCAAGAGTCAGGGCCCTAAAGGAGTTTGTCGTACTATTAGCCCCCGTGATTATCTAGTACTTCCTTGGACATCTTAACTATTGCACGGCGTGCACACAGTTTGTAATATTGGATGCACAGAGATATCTGGGTGCACTTATGCACCCGTAATTTCGAGCCCTGGCTTATGACAGCTGGTACAGAACACAATAGAATTTACAAAGATTTTAGTTAACAAATGGTAGTTAATAGTAACTGTAGTGAATACTTTATTATCTCAAAGGAACCAGTCTCTACCCTCAAAATTTATCATACATGCGGGAATATTTTACTTTTGACTTTGAATAAACAGTTTTTGTTGAGGACATAGTTTGTATTTGCATAATTGTGCATGGTAAAATGTTATTAAGAATTCTTCAAGTCATTGAGTTTCCTATCCAATTCTTCATCTAAGGCTCTGAGTGATCCACATTTCTCTTTAGAAGATCGTCTTAAACTATTCGACTTTGCAATTAAAGTCAAGTTTCCACTTGCTTCAGCTTGCATTGCAAAGTCATCAGCTGACTGATCAAGTGCCTTGGCATCTTTTTGAATTCGGGCCTTCTTCTTCCTAATCTCATCCACTTCATCCTGCAGCTGTTTTCTTTTCTCTGTCCTCTGTACAGCCTCTTTAGAAGCCTTCTTCTCATCTAGGTAACTGAAGTATTTCTGTCTAGCACTAGCCGCTGACAAGTAATTCTTTGTTAATACAAATGTTTTGTAGCCCACCCACTGATTGTATATGATCACATATACACCTTTGGGCTATATAGGAGTGCTCTTGGAGATTTTCCACTTCAATTTGTCTATTAATTGAGAAACCTCTTTCGACTGCGGCTAGTCCATGTGACAATAATAGTAACTTTGCAGTGACTTGCCAAAGTTTTTTGAATTGGTTGCTGTTTCTGTTTTTCATGTTTTCATGAAATAACTTATCTATTCTGTCTCTGTCATAATCAAAGTCTGCATACAAGGATTTCTCACTGCCCACAACCTCCAATTCAAACATTTGATATTCTCTCATAATGTCGTCACATTGACATTCATTTAGCAGTTTAGCTTCCACAAGCACAGCTAACAATCTTTTGAGCTTTGAAACATTGCTATCAATAAAATCTGTCTTTCCCATCCTGCGGGGGTCAAGGCATGACAAGCTTCTGGTAAGGGAGTAATTCAGGGGTGATTTAAGTTTGAGTTTTTTAGTCATTGCTTGTAAAGAATTCTTACAGTGTATGCGAAATTCAATTTCTCGCCTTTCACTCATTTTCTTATTCTTCATAAGCTGATTAAGCAATTTTTCTGTTGAATAACCAATCCCAATTCTTTTGGAACTAGAGGGAATCTGAACAGACGGTTCTGTTACATCAATACATATCAGCTTTGAAACTGAATTTGCTTCCTCTATAGTCTCCTTTTTTATAAACCGTTGCATCAATCCTTTAATTAGACTATGTAGATCATCAGCAATAAATGGTAACATAGGTTTTTCTGACTGGTATCGTGTGAGAAATGGCGTTACCTCCTTGGCAAGAGAAATACAGAAGGCCAATTTTCCAGGCATCAAAACATCTTTACAGCCCTCCTTCACTGTATGAAAAGACTTTGTATCTGGATTTGGCACTTTTACAGCCTCCACAGCTTTCACATATGACTTTAAGTCTGGTAAGATCTGTGTTATTCGTTCCAGCACAGGAAGATTTTCAATCCATCTGTAAAAAGAAGAGAAAGAAAATCCTTTTATATAATTAGTATTACTAATTAGGTAGGCGTATTACCTTGTACAAAAGTAGACTAGAGTACTGCACAATGTTTCTCACTGGGTAACATTGCATTCAGGAACAGTGAGTCTTTAGTGACTGTTCTAATTGGAGTTTAATAAATAATGTAAGTTCAGTGATGTTATGTGTATGTTAGAATTTAGAATACTTGCTACATTCATCCAACCAACATGTAGCAGAAATATTGCTCAGTATGGTATCAACCACTAAGTTATTTAAAAATAATATGTTTTGAGTTTATTTGTACCTTTCTAATAACAGGTTATCTCCCCCTTTTTCTAATCATTCTAACATCATTAATAATACATTTGACCTCAATGTAAAAACAAATATCTGATCAGTGTACATGTAGATAGCCAAAAAGCCTATACATCGTAACATACCTTGTCTTACAAAATTTCAAGGGCATAACTGGATTAACGCCGACAATCTTCGCATAATCCTCCCGTCTAGCTGGGGTGTCCTTGAACAGCCAAAAAGCACTAGATAGGAATCTATCAATATTCCAACCTGTTGCCTCTATTCCACATTTGAATGCATTGTGTACTGTATGTAATCCACAGCTGCCAACATTAAGCAGCTTTGAGCAGCCATCTTTTTCACGTTCTGATTGGATAAGATCATGAAATTTCCAATTAACATTGGGTCCATCCATAGATATTTGCAGAAGTGAACTCATATTTAATTTTTCTGGCCCATAAACTCTGATGTAAAGTATCTTGTTACAACTGTATCACCGTCCCACAATCTAACTTGAATGTCCATTTGCTTACTTTGTGTTTTCCTGTTTCCACTCTCATCAAAGAGAAGGACAAAACCATTACCCTGAATTCGTTTGGCTAAAAGTTCCTTAAAGTGTGGGGCGATGCCAAAAGTAGTAAGGTAGGCTGTTTTTTTCTCACCGCACTGAAATTTTGCAGCAATGGTACTATCCGGGAACATCCTAGCAAAAAGGTTGGCTGGAAAGATAAATTTAACCATTATTAAATATTTTTTTTATATATATATATACATAGCATATAACATATTAATCAAGTCGGTTCATTTCCATGTCAAGTAATTTCATAAATATAAATAAAAACTAGAAAAATCTAAATATAACATTTAATTTGAACACATGTTTATAAATATATTAATCTGTGTGAAATCAAATTTAATTAAGGCTAATCGGTTTAAAAAACAAAAAAACAACAACATTGAACAAATAAAAAATAAACTCACAAACGTCAGACCAAGAATTGTAAGACCAATGTGACTGCATCGTTTTTAAACACCATAAAATTTCCGCTTCCAGTATTTGGTTTGTTGTCACATATTTTCGTAATGGTCCACCACCCTCAGGCGCACTAGGAACTTTTGACGTTTTCAGGACTGAAGATGAAACTGTAGGCCTAACATCGGCATTTGTGCTACTGCCACTTGCTCCACTTAGATCCGTGTCGTTTACATCATCTGAACTGGGCCGTCGAGGAGGAAAAAAAGCTCTGATGGATAAGTTGTTGGCAGATTCTCTCAATAGTTGTGGGAAACGAATTTTGTGTTTGGTCGATTTTGAATGGCTTCTTAAGGCGCATTCTCCCATGTTCGATAAGTCAATGCGTGTCCCGCAAGCCCGGCATTTCGCAGTTCTTTCGTCAACACAAAGCAGCCAATCTTTGTAACCTTCGTCCTCGAGCCAGTTGTCATTAAAACGACACTTTCTCGACATCTTATTGCCTGTCAGTGACCTCACCGTCCGTTTCAGTCACTGAGCAAACAAAAATGGCGATTCACTTACAGCTCCATGCTCACGGAATTGCCCGATCTATGCAGAGTAGCCTCCCTTATATTAGGGAAAAGTACGATCATCGATATTACCAGAGTTGTCGTTCGTGCCTCTCACGGAATTGCCCGATCTATGCAGAGTAGCCTCCCTTACCTTACGGAAAAGTACGATCATCGATAGAAGATACCAATCTCTACCAGAGTTGTCGTTTGTGCTTCTCACATTGGGAAGATACGCGAGAGACAGTCAGACAGATACATGTCGCCATTTTTTTAGATTTGAAACAAGCGATCGCAAACTCAAACTAAGCAGGTCAAACTAAGAGCAGGTTGCAATAAAAAAAAGTTCAGGCATAGTTATAGAATTCCATGACATTCCATGACCAAGACACTGCATTTAATAATTCCATGACTTTCCATGACCTGGAATAGACAATATTTTTTTCCATGACATTCCAGAAATTCCATGACGCGTACGAACCCTGCTTATATGTATCACTCCGAAAGACATACGTCTCTTAAACGGAACATCCCTGGATTGAACCCCCCCAAGGCAATTTTTCTTTGTTTAAAGTTTTGTAATTTTTGGCAATTTCACTTGTAGAGTTTTTACATAATAAGCTTGGAAACCTCATAACCGATTTCGCTATAACTGATCATGGGTAAATGAAAAATCTGTACTTTTTATCAAAATATACATCAGTAATATCACCAGCATATTTTAAAAATGATAAAATTCTAGCGTTCAAGAGAATTAGGCTTTTTCTTAAATGTATTGTGAGCAAAACTGTAATTTTTACATTGTTTTTTTTTTTATACTTTTTAATCAGTTGATCTGTTGTTTGAACCGCTGGAAGGTGATGAGGCAGATGTACGTACCCTGACAGCCGTCCATATTGATCATATACCTCTAAATCAAGTGGAGCCAATCCCTGGACCATCAGTTGCACATGCAGAGTTCAGCCTCTTTCCTCCTCCCTCCAGCCAGAAGGTTAAACAAGTTAAAGCAGATTTACACCAGGAAGTTCTGCAGCTGGAGAAGAAGAGGATAGAGGCTGAACTCTTGCTGGCTCAAACCAGATTAAACCAGGAGTTGGAGAAGCACATAATCACTATGGAAATTTTGAAATTAAAAAAAAACAAATTAAGCTCTGAATAATTTTCATCGCTCTAGGGCTGGTTACACAAATCAATTTCTTAAAGTCACATACATACCCAATATTAGTGTTTTTCAACAAATTTTGATTGCCTCTATTTTAACAAGTTTTGAGGTTTGAGGTATAAATTAAAATAGTTGCATTGGAATAAATAGAATACAATGCAAAGATTTATCAACAAAGCCTTTGATCCCACTGCGGTGAGTGACCTTGTGTGTAACGAGTTAACATTTATCTGTCCGTCCAACTTTGCAACCCTTTTCTGGAATGAATTCAAACTTATTTGAGTATTGTATCTTATGATATTTTTGTATGCGTTAAGCTGTTACGGCCTGGCATAGGGGGAGACGCACGTTTTTATTGAAAGAAAAAAAAAATTAGTTTTTGTTATTTTGAAACTTTTACTCAACCTACAAATCTGGGGCTGTAATTGATGGAAAGCCTTGTTGAGAAAAATACATATATAACTTACAGTGTATGTGGTTCTGTTATAATACAAGATACCTAATTTTTTGGATGTGTATGTGACTTCAAGTTAAAAAAAATAGAAATTGAAATTAAGTTTTACTTTAATCATACCATATATTTAAATATTTGTTGATTAATTTGTTGCAGAAAAATACAAATTGCAAAATGTTAAACGTTTTACTTAATTATTAATTACATTTTTGGAATTTAAAAACTGTTTATTGAAGTCCAAAAATTATAAGTGAAATCAGCCCTAGATGTCATCGTTCATTTTCAAGCACGGGCAGTTGTTGGGAGCTTCCTGTTGCCCTGGCGCTCTCTGAGCTAAGGGGCAACACGAAGCCGATCTGTTTGTGACATTTAGCACTGTAAATTTGCACACTTTGTCTTATTGCACCATGTATTCTGTCTGGTATCTTGTCTGTTGCCAGTGGCTTCCAGGGTGGTTTCCTTTACCCATTGTGCTGGCACGCAGACAGTTTATGATATATATACCCCATTGTCTGTTTGCACAGGCGGGTGGTTGGAGGGCGCTTCCTGTTGCCCTGGTGCTCTCAGAGCTAAGGGGCAACACGAACCTGATCGGTTGAGGTGTCTAGCACTGTAAATTAAGACCCTTGGTCTTATTGCACCATGTATGATGTCATATGCTTGTCTTGTATATTGTCATTAATTGTTGCCAGTGGCGTCGAGGGTGGTTTCCTTCGCCCATTGGGCTGGAACGCCGTCATATGAGTGAATTAACTTTAAGTACAGCGTAAAACCCCAATCAAAATAACTAACAAAAGTTTCACCCGTTCGGCTGACATGCCGCCATATGAGAGAAATAACCTCAAGTATGGCATAAAACCTCAATCAAACAAAATCGGTTTACATAGAATTTATCTCATCAATAAATTAGCCAAAATAAAAATAATTAATACTTACATTGTATAAAATGAGTCATCTTACTTTATTTATTTCAATAGCAGTAATAAAGATATTCTATTGAAACATTTTGTTCCATTTTTATGTTCAACAGATATCTATATAATAAAGTTCACCATCAAGAGGCAGAGCCATTTCCACAAATACGTGCACAAGAAATTTATGTGTCCAAAATGACATGCGTTGTCTTATGCTTTTTTTTTTTTCTTACTGCATATTGTGAAATTGGCTGCATGGCTCAATTTGACTGAAAGATAAATTCTAAGTACTCAGGTGTTTTTTCAAGTAATTTTTTACTGATTTCAGAGACAGTTTTGTAAATTTACTATTTAAAAGTTCAACTTGTGAAAATTTACAAATAGATGTAAAAGAAATATGACAACAAATGATATTTGTTGATGATTCATTGGTTTGTTGGTTGGTTGACTGGTTGATTGACATTTACCCATGGATATTGATCAATAGATAAGCTTATGTATCCAGTGGAATTGATCAACCTTGATATTGCTTTGTTGATTGATTGATTGATTAATTGATTGGTGGGTTGACTGATTGATTGATTGATTGACTGATTGATTGATTAATTGGTCGATTGGTTAGAAATATGTTTGAGCAATTTGATTTCTGAATAACTTCCCTTCCTCTTATCTCCACCATACACATTATCATCATCCACTCCATTCAGAGTTAGCTCATCCGTCTCATCACCCACATCTTTCAAATCCACACACACATTATGTAAAATTACACAGGCACACACTACCTTGCATGCTCTCTCTGGTTTGATTCGGAGGTAATTTAGGCATGCAAATCTCCTTTTTAAAATTCCAAATGATTGTTCAATTAGCACCCTTGTTCTACATAATGATTTGTTAAAGCGGATTTGATTTGGATTGGCAGGATTTAAGTAAGGAACCATTATATATTTCCTACACGGATAGCCACTATCTCCCAAAATCATCCCTTTGTGTACACCTGAAACAAAAATGGATTTTTTTTTTTTTAGCGAGTTGTGACACCAGTGACCAAATAAAACATATTGTATCAAATTATTCTACAATAAACCAATAAATGAAAACAAAATATAAAACATGCTATACAAATGGAAATCAATAATAATTAGTAATATTTATTCATAAAGCCAATTAATATATAAAGAATTTGTTATCCATATGACCGTTTTGGTCAACATAATAAACCAGCTTTAAAGCTTCAAGAATTAAGATGCTGAAAATGGCAGTATGATTTGAAAGTTTTTGAAAGGCATTGAGAAAGTAAAACCTCTATGTAGTATAATTCTTCCTCAAATCAACCCTCCAGAAATCAGCTGAGATAGCGAAGCTAGTCCGGAAGTCTGTGCGTTAGCTCCTTGAGTGAATTCAAGACGCGTTTCTATCCCTAGCATTTTTTTGCGAGTTGTTCGTTATCTCCAGACTATCATAATAGCCTGTATTTTTTAATCTTTAATCAAGTTTTTTTATGTCTAGATAGTTGTAAAAGACATTTAAAATTAGGCACAAAAGCCTTATTTTATAATAAATCTTGGTCAGTAACACGTCAAAACGGTTACTAGATTGTTATGCTTGCACCGCGCGTGCGCATCGAATAGCGGTCATATTCGGTTTTCGACCATGCTGTCGATTATTTTGAACCAATTTTGAAGAAAGACGTGTTGTTAAAATCAACAGACATGGACCCTATAGACGATAAGTTGAATTATCTCGAAAAATGTAAGTTGGAACAGCTACCTCCTAAAGTGAGCCACAAGTGATGCAAACACGGGCGGCGGAGAAAAAACAGGTTTAAATGAAGTTGTTTTAAACATTTATTTTTGAGAAAATGACTGACATATTCAGTACTAAGATGGCTGAAATGTCTAGTTACATGTAGCAGTACTTTACAACCGCCCAATAAATGCTGTTGTCTGAGTGAAGCAGAACAGCTGAGCTAGTCAGGCACGGATGTGGAGGCCGCCATTTTAGAAGAGGCTGGGAATTACTCTGATAATCAGGTTTTTGATAATGATGACCTAGATACTGAGTTAATTGACAATGAAATCACTGGTTCTGGAATTAATGTGAGAATGGCGCAGTTGATTGACACAAGCCTCACAAAACAACTAGGACCAGATCGCCTTAAACAAAAACTCCAAGCATACAAATGGCCAGCTTATGTGAATTTCCTGACTGAAACTAAAGTCAACTTTCCTGTTTTGAATGAGTTATCACAGGTGGTAGTAAATCGAGACATTCGGCTTAAAAAAGTTGAACAGTTAATTGTGAATGGGCTAAAGCCCCTGGCTATACTTGCAAGCCAACTTCATGAAAAACCTGATGTTAATAAGAAGTTAATTAATATTGAAGAATTAACCAACCTGGCTGTAGATGCTCTTATAATGCTTGGCCAGGCAGCCTACCAGATTAATGTTCGCCGTCCTGAGGCCATATGGCCTGAATTAAATGCTTCATATAAGAAGTTGTGCTCATCTGAATTTCCAATAACTAATCTTTTGTTTGGAGATGAGTTACCTAAGTATGCTGATGATATCAAGAAAGTCAGTGAATTGTCACAAAGAATGGTGTCAAAACGGGTGTTTCTCTAGTCGGCCACCAAACAATTGGAACAATACAAACAACAAGTGGCGGTGACCTGTACAGGCTCAGTACAGAAATCAAAATCCAAAGGACGGTATCAAGTCAGACTGGAAAAGACGTGCAGGCAAGAACAACTAACAGGTAATACACCAACACAGGTGAGCTTTCCTATATTAAAAGCTGGCACAATTACTGATCAGGTTGATTTTTGGAAAACTTTGACAACTGATAACTGGTTGCTAAATACTGTGTTTCACAGTTTGCCTCACAAGGTGAGGCCTCCCAAGTCTTTTTCTATTA
>JAUELC010305091.1:8017-22619 GCA_031471745.1 Cryptochiton stelleri
CCACACTAAACACCACAATTCAGACACAGAGTAAGGCCACACTTAACACCACAACTCAGACACAGAGTAACGCCACACTTTACACCACAATTCAGACACATAGTAACGCCACACTTAACACCACAAGTCAGACACAGAGTAACGCCTTAACACAACAACTCAGACACAGATTAACGCCACACTTAACACCACACTGCAGACACAGAGTAACGCCAAACTTAACACCACAACTCAGACACAGATTAACGCCACACTTGACACCACAACTCAGACACAGAGTAACACAACACTTAACACCACAACCCAGACACAGAGTAACGCCACCCTTAACACCACAACTCAGACACAGAGTAACGCCACACTTAACAGCACAACTCAGACACACAGTAACGCCACACTTAACACCACAACTCAGACACAGAGTAACACCTTAACACAACAACTCAGACACAGATTAACGCCACACTTAACACCACAACTCAGACACAGAGTAACGCCACACTTAACACAACAACTCAGACACAGAGTAACGCCACACTTAACACCACAACTAAGACACAGATTAACGCCAAACTTAACACCACAATTCAGACACAGAGTAACACCACACTTAACACCACAATTCAGACACAGATTAACGCCACACTTAACACCACAACTCAGACACAGATTAACGCCACACTTAACACCACAAGTCAGACGCAGATTAACGCCACACTTAACACCACAACTGAGACGCAGAGTAACGCCACACTAAACACCACAATTCAGACACAAAGTAACGCCACACTTAACACCACAACTCAGACACAGAGTAATGCCACACTTAACACCACAACTCAGACACAGAGTAACGCCACATTTAACACCACAACTCAGACACAGATTAACGGCACACTTAACACCAAAACTCAGACACAGATTAACGCCACACTTAACACCACAATTCAGACACAGAGTAATGCCACACTTAACACCACAACTCAGACACAGAGTAACGATACATTTAACACCACAACTCAGACACAGATTAACGCCAAACTCAAAACCACAATTGAGACACAGAGTAACACCACACTTAACACCACAATTCAGACACAGAGTAACACCACACTTATCACCACAACTCAGACACACAGTAACGCCACACTTAACACCACAACTCAGACACAGAGTAACGCCTTAACACAACAACTCAGACACAGATTAACGCCACACTTAACACCACACTTCAGACACAGAGTTACGCCACACTTAACACCACAACTGTGACACAGAGCAACACCACACTTAACACCACAACTCAGACACAGAGTAACACCACACTTAACACCAAAACTCAGACACAGGTAAACGCCACACTTAACAGCACAATTCAGACTCTGATTACCGCCACACTTAACACCACAACTGAGACACAGAGTAACGCCACACTTAACACCACAACTTGGACACAGAGTAACACCACACTTAACACCACAACTCAGACGCAGTTAACGCCACACTATACACCACATCTCAGACACAGAGTAACGCCACACTTAACACCAAAACTCAGACGCAGAGTAACGTCACACTTAACACCACACTCACATACAGAGTAACGCCACACGTAACACCACAATTCAGACACAGAGTCACGCCACACTTAACACCACAAGTCAGACACAGAGTAACACCACACTTAACACAACAACTCAGACACAGATTAAAGCCACACTTAACAGCACAACTCAGATACAGGGTAACGCCACACTTAACACCACAATTCAGACGCAGATTAACGCCACACTTAACATCACAACTCAGACACAGAGTAACGCCACACTTAACACCACAACTCGGACACAGATTACGCCACACTTAACACTACAACTCAGACACCGAGTAACGCCAAACTTAACACCACAATTCAGACATAGAGTAAAACCAAACTTAACACCACAATTCAGACACAGAGTAAAACCACACTTAACACCCCAACTCAGACAAGACTGGAGAAAGAAACACTAAGGTCAGCAACCAGAAGGATAGATATACCAACAAAGCCCAAAATAGAAATCAAGAATAAAACCAGTGGTAAACTGAAATGCCTATAACATGACCCCAACCAACGCTCGCTGCTAGCCAAAGGGTTTAACATCGTATCAACAGTGACAAAGAAAAATAAGAATGACTTCATTGATAACATCGAACCTGGTCTACAGCAATTAGCATCTTGTGGTATCATGCCCTGTCTTTGTTATCAGATCATTTTGCTCAACATAACTGCTAAACCATAGAAACCAAATCTCACCAAAGAAGAACGCACAGCCATAACTAATTTAAACAACAAGACAACATATCCATCGTACCGACAGATACAGGTAAAGCAACGGCATCGATACCCCTGAATTGAACAACGTTGTTGACATTACTTTACAACATGAAACAATGTACAAGTTACTGAAAAAACCCCGAACCTAGAAATTGAATGCTGAACATAAATTATTCATTAAACAACTGTAAAACAGTGGAGAAATAGAGTATAAAATAAAGACAACAGTTAATCTGTCCCACAGGCCTAAGTAAAGGAATTAACATTCACCTGAAAGAAGTGTTTGTTAAACAAATTTGTTGATCAAACTATTGTCAACCTACTCCGGCCCACCAGTAGAGAGCCATCCACCAGAGACCCATGACCGATCATGATCACCTCCAATTTATTGGCACGGTCAGTCAGCACATCATATGATTACTGAAAGCCAACAACATAGATTGTGTATTCTCTAAGCCACGGGACTTTGAAAACACAACTACAACTTAGTGGTAAATCCACCCAATCAGAAAAACCTCAACCCAAAGACTGTGTTTACTTGATAACATGTTACTGCACACAAGAGGACATAGGCATTACCTGTCGATCGTTATCTAAAAGAATACAATAGCAAAACCAGACTCCTAATCAGCTATATCAGGTCAATGCAGTTAAAACCACAACATGAAATAGACTGGAAAAACGTAAGCAGAATAAACAAAAACTTACATAATTTAACAACAAGAAAATTGATGGAAGCCATTGAAATTCGAAGACTCCAACCCTAATTAAACAGAGACAAGGGTTTCTCCATATGCCAACAGCTTACAATGACTTGATCGTAACCACCCGCCGCCAATCATAATAGTTTTAATTCAGACTAAGCCTAGGTCTATTTTAGCGTCCCGGAATGTAATAAGTATAACATTCCGAGAACATGCAAAATTTTACCCCGGAATGTAATAACAATTTTTTTTTTACTCCATCATTGTCAAACTGCAAAATTTAGCGATGGCACATGTCCAAACCATAAAATACAAAACGTATTTGGAAAAGGGAAAGCTATTCGATTTCGTTTTTTTTAAATATTGTCATCCAAAACATTTCTTAGATGAATGTGGCTGCTTTGTTCTGGAGCTATTTATGTCGTAAGCTGGGGCCAGGAAGTTCACCGGGTGCATTTTTAGCCGCCCGACATGTGCTTATTTGCTCCAGCGACAATTGATCCGACGACAATTGCCCCAAGGCATTTAATCCGACAACAACTGCTCCAACGACGGTTGCTCTGCACTAACTGCATTTTGTTTGTATCAATATTATCAGTTGAGAACAGTTTCAGTCAGAGCAATTGACAGAGCCATTGACAAACAAAATGCCACGGACCAAAAACGGAATCCTTTTTTTATACTACTCCTATACCGGCTTCCCACCAAATATCGCGATTTTTACCACTGATAATTAGTTCAACGTTAAACAACAATCAAGGAATAAATAAATTCATGCCCAAATTTGTTTTCATGTTGCAGATAGCTTGCATAAATATGTCAAAACATGTCGAACTTTGGAGTGGTTAATGTCGAAATGTTTTTTGCCCAAAACCTTCGATTTAATATCTCGAATATTAAAATACAGGAGATACGTGATTCTGTGGTTTATTTGTTTAATTGATTGTGGTGTTGTTTTCTTTTACGCCGTTTTGGGTTATTTAACTTATTTAGCTAAGAGACCACCCGGGCAGCGTCCACACAGAACCTTTATAATATGGAGCTTGGCCAGCTAGATCTCGCGTGGGTGCCTGGGGAAAATAGGCCCAAAACAATCTCAGATTTGTTTATCTTGTTTGATTGATTTTTTGGGTCTTTTTACGTCGTATAACGTTATTTCATTCATTTATCCGGGAGAGCACCAGGGTGCAGGAACATCCAGCTAATCACCTGTGCCCAGTTTGGAGTTAGATGCACATACGTCGTGATTAAGGTTTGGCCCTACGGTTGAATATTTGTCAAATTAATTTTGCATTTCGAAATCCTGTAGATAATGGATCGTCTATTTCAGTTGAGAAGCTGACCCTTGACTTGCGAAAGCCAGAAGCTGCTATGGACACAAATATGCATCCTTTGTATAACTATTTAATATTCCGCTGAAAGCCACATCGACATGTCTCTCTATGGTGGACTGCATGCTATATTATTCGTGTCTCCTAAATATTAATTACTTTTCAATATTCACCAAAATCTGCCATCGTTTAAGTAAAGTTAACTTTTGTAGGGAACAGAGCATTGTTATAATTTTTTCAAGCGCTGTATTCAATGACGTGTCTGATATATTTTGTTTATAATTTTTTAAACATAATAATTAATTGCAATTTACCTGTACAAATTTCACACCGAGAGACATCTCAAGGAACACAGTAGTAGAATAAGAGCACTTGACCGCGGGTCCAAATCGTACTGAATAAGTAGTGTTTTGGGGCAATCGGGAGGTAGTTATCTCCCCTTGTTTTTTGGCCATTTGTACTTATTGTGTAGTGGGGAGCCTTTTTGGCTCCCCGCTACATAATAAGGAAGGCTTGTTACTTATTATGTAGTGGGGAGCCGCCGCTAGGTGAAGCTAGTGGAGTGATAGTCATGGGTGATGACGTCATGGTGATGACGTCATGAGGGATTAAGGTGTGATGAGGGTGGTGACGTCCCGATGGTCTGCTCATTCCACAGAGGAGCGAAAAATGAGAGAGTTTGGTTGTGGTGGGTCATGGAGTGCAGCGTGCACTCGGTTGATCTTGGGTTTGTTGAGACAGGGCCGACCTGTGACGTCATGGATGATGCCGTCATAGTGGCTGGTTTCAACTGGTTTGATCTGGTTTGGTCAACGGCTATAAAAGGAGACACATTCTTGTGTATAGTGTTCATTTATTTAAATTTCTTGGACGGAGACCACGGAGAAGACAAAGCAGACGAAGCCATGTTCCAGTGCGATAGATGTCCTGCTGAATTTACGGTAAAGAAGGATTTAGCCTGACACCAGAGGGAGAACCACCAGCCTGGAGAAGGCGGATGACTTCAGTATGAGTGTGGCAACTGTGCGGTGACTGTGCTCGAGCGTTTACTAGGCCTTCGCATTTAAAACGACACCAGTGCCTTATCCAGCACCCCGCCCCAGGTTTGGAGAGACCAGCCAAGCGGCGTCGTATTGATGTGGTAAGTGACCGATACTGTGTTTATTATTTTAAATGTGTATGTAAATAGATTGTGTTGTGCATAGATCGATACAAAAATGTAGGGTCTATAGTTTAAAAAAACCCAACCCAATACAGCGCAAATGTAACAAGTTCATGCGATTTAGGTGGGCTCTGAAAAGAGCCTTTGGGATAATACACGGAGTGTGTATGTGTGTTAAAAATATACCCTGAACGCGCGTAACACGCCTTGACGACACAATAGGCACTGGTGGTGAAGATCGGGGTGGGTGACACAGGTATCGCAGCAGAGAGCGTGGTGGCAGGGTTCGCAGACAACGTCGGCAAGGGCTACCAGACAGACACCGCATTCCGGGGTAGGGCCTAGAGCCCGCTGACCTGCCTCATGTGTCCTCGGGAGAATCGGGGTCCTGTTGTTTGGGTTGTTGTTGTTGTTGGTTAGGTCTAGTGGCGGGATGGCTGGAGCATTCTGGTGAAGCGGGATTGGGATAGCCCGACCAGGGGCATGTATCCAAGGATAATCGATCTCCTGGACGGGTGCACGTACGGTTTTGACACACACGGCAACGAGACTGGTCAGGCTTGTGTAGTCCTAAGCCTGACCAGTCTCGTCGGCGTGTGTGTCAAAATCGTACGTGCGGACACCGTACGTGTATTCTACGAAGGCGGCTCAGACCGAATGACTTGTATGACCTACATGGAGTTGTCGGCGGTGGCGGCTGACTCATCGTGTTGTAGGTTGTAGAGAATGAGGCCGCATCGGCTTCTGCGACTTGTTTTATCTAGTGAGCGCGCACGTTAGCAAAGTTGATTGGATTGTGAGCTCCGGATTTGTAAGGTGTGTTTCTTTATCGGGGGATTCCTGGAATCTAGGGAACGGGGAGATGTAGAGCGGTGTGTTGAATTGGTATTTAGAAGTAATCTCACCTGAGCTGTCACGTCCTGTGTATGACAAAGCGCAATAAATCAAAATTTTTGAACAGGAGTGAAGTTTAACGTTATAGTTTGACTGAACACAGACCAACATCGACTTGTACGTCGTGTCTATACACTGACGGGGGTATTCATGTCATTTGTTTTTTGTTAAACAGACACTCCAAGAGGGTGGTCATCGCACAGTGATGTTCTCTGAGCCTTTACCTCTACGTGAAGAGCCCTTTCAACGTCCGAGGGAACCTAGCCAGGACACCCACGATCTCCAGCCACGGGACGTCAACGAGGATGTCGTGGAGGCACCACGCCAATCGCTTCCACCTCCAGTCCGACCTTTACAGCCTCCATCACCACCACTACAGCCTCTATCCTACGCCTTGACCGTTCAGATAGCTGAACTGAAAGCGGACCCTGTGACACCACCGATCGATCTCATCCCCGAACCAGCGGACATTGCTGAGTTATACCGCCAGCACTGGGGACCTATCTGCCAACAATTTCATCACGGTGCCGTGTACAGGACCAGTATAAATTTCGTTTGAACGGAGTGAGAGGATTGGATCGTTTTGTGAGGGCCATCTACAACGACCGAGCGGTGGCCTTCAAATTAAATTTTGCTTATGGCCTCATCCTACGTCATCGGAAAACTAACCAAGTCCGCTACTTTTACCCCAGCATCAACAACGCTAGAGTCTTACCTACACCTTACTTTGTTCAAAGCAAAGCGACACTGAACTCCCTCCAGCAAGACCACCCCACCTTTACCACCCACGACCCGATGACAAAGGGTCAACTCCAACGCCCAGACACGAAGTGGTATGTAGAGCAGATCACCATCGAGTATTCTACATCAATAAACTACCAAACATCATGATCGGTGCACCAGCCACCACGCCATTGCCTGACTACCTCATGGCTAACAAGGATTTGATCTGTTTAGTGGGAGGTTCGAGCGGTCCATACAAAAACAATCCATATTTCTTTCGTTGTCTGGCTATTCATTTGGATGATGCCCCATGGATAGACTGCGATACCCAAGCACAACACCACTTCAATACGTATCTGACCGCTCATGGACTGGATGGTAAACATTTCCGTGGGGTACCCCTGGGTCGACCGGACGGTGCCGAAAAATTATTTAATGTGAACATTGAAGGCTACTAGCTGTCTGTTGAGGACAACATTCACTCTGCTGGTATATGCGTCGCACTCTGGGGATGTACAGCAACACAATGATGCTCAATTTACACCAACGTCACTTCGATTATGTGATCGATAAGGCTCTGTACGCCCACCAGTACCAGTGTGGGAAATGCAGTGGGTTGTTTGATCGAGTTTTTAATTTACACCGTCACGAGAAAACATGTGATATGTCTGTCAAAAAAAAACTACCCTGGCGGTTTGTATCATAACAGCCCAACCATCTTTGACATCCTTATCGAAGCAGGAATTCCTATACCAGCTGAAGACATGGACCGGGCCTGCTTTGATTTTGAGTCATACCTCCAGCCCTTGAACACCAACGTTAACACCACCAGTAAAACAGTGTGGATCGACCGACATATCCCCATGAGTGTGAGTGTCAATTCGAATGTACCAGCTATGAACACCCTCGATGTTTTGTCTCTGATGGGGACCCCCTACAGCTTGATTGCGACATTTATCGAGTATTTAGTGATTATCAGTACTACCAGCTACCGTCACATGGTGTCACGGTTCGATAGTGTGTTAATAACGTTATAGGCCCGGATTCCACCACAAGAGCCTGACCAGCCCAAAGCCAACCCACCTCGGTATGAAAAAATGTTGAAACAACGTTTATTAAAGTATCTAACTCAACCTCGGCTTTAACGCAGGGCAGTATGACTTTAATATGATGAAACGCTACATGTACCTCTACCTAGCCAACCAACAGCAACTCAAGTATGTTTTCAAAAAACAACAGAGTCACATGGCGGTCGCCACAGATATCCTCTTGGTTTTAGACGTGTGCTAATTACCTGGCTCCTAATTTCAGCTAGGACAAGTGGTTTCAGGCTTACGACTGTAAACTTGTCAAGGGGAAATTCTGTTACACCTACGTCGCCAATTTGAAACGGCTGGACGAGACAACTCTACCCCCACAAGAGGCTATCTACAACGACCTCAAACACACGGAATTATCCATCGATGAATACTAGAACTCCAACACGTCTGGAAGCGGGAGGCAATGACCACGCTCAAGGATTTCCTGGTGTGGTACAACAACCTCGATGTAGACCCCTTTATGGAAGCTGCGGAGAAGATGGCGACATTCTCTCGTGGTCTGGGGGTAGATGTTTTTAAATAATGCATCAGTATTCACGGATTGACACTTCGCTATGTCTTTCAAGGGCTGAATGATTATTTTGCACTGGTGGAGGACAGAGACGCCGACATGTACACCTGTCTGAAAAAGAACATCGTGGGTGGAACCTCTATTATTTTCAACCATCACCACGAAGCCGGTGTCACTAAGATTGGAGGCGGTAAAACCTTTAAAAAAATCGTGGTGTTTGACCCCAGCGCCTTGTACCTCTTCTGTCTCTCGTCGGAGATGCTGGCGGGTCACTACGCTTGCTGGTTACCGACGTTGGAGGGTTTCTTGACACTACGTCGTTCAACAACACACATCGCAGAAGACTGGTTAGAGCCGGAAGCACATGTCCAAAGTATCACAGTCCGACATCATTCTAAAAATGCGGAGAAACGTGTGGGGGATCGTCGATTTCCAGTGGATGGGTTTGCCATGATCGATGACGCCCTACCGTCTTTCAGTTTAAATTCTGTTATTGGCCCGGTGACGAATTTGAAGGGACGCGAGGTCGCTATAACACCCGGCGAGGTCAATCTGCAGAGGCGCTGCGTTGAGAGATGGTAGAGAACGAGCAGTACATAAGGTCCTTGGGGTATGACTACGTTGATATGTGGGAATGGCACTTTCAACAGGCAAGACGTCACCCTTCTTCGCTGTCTGAGTTGTTAAAGGCACGCGTCCATCCCTAACATCGCCACAAGACCCACACACTACAACAACTCTTGGACGCTGTTCGTGACAATCAACTGTTTGGTTTTGTGGAGTGTGACCTCCACGTCCGCGACCACCTCAAACCAACTTCTGCCGTGTGTCCGCCCATCTTTTAAAACACCATGATATCTCGGGATGACATTGGACCATGATTGGACCACACATGATTCAATGCAACCCCATTACCTGTTTCCGTTATTTTGCTGAGCATGTCACCCGAGCACGTCGAGAAGGTGATGTCAACCCCTCAAAAAAACTGATTGGAGAAACGATGAAACTGTTAGGCAATTCAGCCTACGGCAAGACAATCACAAATCTCGACAACCACATTGATGTCCATATCTGCGACACAAAGACGGCCGAAAACGGATGAGCTCACCCCATTTCCGGGAGATCTTTGTCATCGACGACAATACATTCGAAGTATGTTGCAGCAAGAAAGCCGTCAAGTACAATTTACCTTTACAAATCGGCTGCATGGCCTATCAACACTCCAAACAACGTATGTTGGAAATTTTATTATGATTTCAAGGACAAGTACTTTGGTCGCATTAACTGGGAGTATTGTGAGATGGATACAGACTCTGCTTACATGGCCGTCTCACACCCCGATTGGGAATCTCTCGTCAAACCAGAGTGTCGTGACGCATACGAGTCTGATCGAGACAGCTGGCTTCCTCGACGTCACTATAACGACTTTGACAAGCGGACCCCAGGGTTGTTCAAAGACGGAGTGGAGAATAGATGTCTTCGCTCTGTTCCAAAACCGTTTATTGTTCGGAGTAGGGAGGTGATAAACTCTCCTGTAAAGGTGCGAGTCGAACCAACGTGACCATGGCGAACTACCTCGCCGTACCGAAAACCCAGCAGAGCGATTTAGAAACCAACAGAGGGATGCAAATCTTCGCCGACGACAACGAGATTCGTTCATACACCCAGCAGAAGGCAGTCTTGACCTATTTTTACGGGAAGCGAGATGTCTTGGCCGTTGTTGTATCTACCATTCAGAACTCTAACACACCACCAGTCGTCCACCAGTCGTACACCAGCACATAGTCCAACAACCCAGCGGTCCACCAGCCCAGCCGTCCAACCACCCAAGCGTTTAACCAACCAGTGTTCATCCAGCTATCTACCACCAATCACCATCCTTATCACCTTGATGGTTGTTCCAATGGTCCTTTTAAGGACCAACCCAATTCTTACCAAGGAGGCACTTTCAATTGAACACCATGACCCCACACCCTATGCTCACACATATACATCTAAATTATCTAAAGTAAACAATAAAAGAAAAAAACACAGTTATGTTGGGTGAGTACTCAATTTTTTATTATTTTTGTTGTCAACACAACAGCAATACAATCAAAATGGAACAGCTCATACTTTGGAACTGTACACAGGGCCTTCTGAACCTACACGGCCGTTCAGTTCAGTTCAGAATCCCGAAATTGGGCATCCACCAGGAAATGACGCTCTATAAAATCATGCACCATGACGTCGTTTTCGAGCAATGGGCCTTCAAATAAGGAGATGATCCGCTGCATAGGGACACCTCGAGCTCGTTGTGATGGTAGTACAAACAATAGAGTCCACACACAGAGGTTGTGGTGCTTTGCAAGGGCTGTGTATTCCAAGTTCAGGCTGTGTAGTTGGTGTTCGTGGCACTGTGGGTGTTCTCGTCCAGCCATTGATGGGGGTCGTGCAGGTGTGTGGGTCAATGATTACTGGGAAACACACCTTGAAACACATGCAATGTCCGTATGCAGGCGACCGAGCATGTCCACCGATCGACTTGTGTTGGTGTGAGTCATACGATCTTTAAATCCTACATTCTCTCCGTTGTTGCTGTTCATATATTTCGCTGTGTCATTAGGCCAAAGAGCCATCGTCTAGTGGGATGATTTCGCCTCATCCGCCGTAGTAGAGTAAGGTTTCGATGTAGGCCCGGTATGGATACATGCTGGTGGACGCACTGATCAATCTATCGTTCAAACTCACATCGACCTGGTGCCAGAGACTGTGTAGCCAAAGGTTGGTCGGTGCGACTTGATCAGTCTCTAACAACTCAATTCCATCCCCTTTCACAATTTTGGCTTTCACATACTACAAGGTGTTGGCCAAATCCTAGTAGGTGTCCGTATCAGCATTAGTCATGCGGAATTCGACGGGACCCCCGTCGCTGATGCTGGCTGCAGGTTTCACAGCGTCCGCTGATCACATTGCACTGCGAGGGTGGCATAATCCACAAATCAAATTCACTGTTGACATCATCGCAGGACTGGGGATGTACAAACATCATGATTTAGCTGAAGATATCGGGTTTGATCCGTCGGGGTCTACGCACTGGACTGAAGATAGCGCCTGTGCGACGTCCTTTTATACCACGAGCTCGTTGGGGTCCTTGGGGTAGCGCGAGTCGACGTGTACGAAGGTCTGATGGGGGTGGAAGCTCACGCCGGTTGGCTTTGGTGAGTAGTTGATCGGCCGCTTGACGTGCACGACGTTTGATGGTCCGGATGAAGGGTGTCCCCTGTACCATATCATTGACCACGTTGGCCACTCGTCAACGCCTGTTGACCGACCACCTTCTGACTTTGCATGGCAAGCGGTCTCACCAGTTGAACATGCTGCTTAACATATTTCCCAGACCATGACCACGTTGATTGTAAGCACCACGGAAGACGTTCAATTCCCCACCACCGGCTTGCCAGGTATTGTTATTCACAAAGGCTTGTTGTCTGGCCTTCATCGTCTTAGGTAAAATAGATAGCGCATTTTCGTCAAAATTGTAGTGTCGCGAGCACCTTCCCCCACTGAAATGGTACCTTTCTGCCATGATCGTCTCTTATGTCAATTTCCAAGGTAGTGAACTCTTTCTTCTAAGCGTCGACGTATCGAATATGTTGAAACTCTCAACACACTTGAACCCCGACGTTGCGATGATCGATCTTCACGGTTTGCAAGAGAGGGACTAGTGCATCCCTAACCACACGAGGTTCTACGACATCGCAAAAGACTACAGGGCCTGGATACCGCTATAGGGTGTGTCCTGGCGGTGTGATACCCCTTCGTACGATCTTTCACTCAGTGTCGTGACCAGTCATCTCCACCTTCTTATGGTATGTCAGCTGGAAGACGAATGTGATCGCATCTTTAATGTCATGCTGTTGGGTCAAGCGTGTATTTCTCAACAACCCACTTAAGCCCTTGGCCAGACTCATCGGTGTGGGGTAATACACTGCAGGTAGCGTGAGTCAATGCTTGGGTTCTGTTAAACGGTATTTCCTCATGATGATGTCGATATACATGCATGTTAAACCAACTGTGGGCGTAGTGGAGCTCCAACAGACCACACTCCCAGTCGCCTGACAATCGTATAGCCTGCGGTAGTTGCGTGGTATAATGCCCCTCTGTATTGTTCGGAATAAGGTCATAGAACTGTTGGGGAGGGTGAGGTAAAACATACTGCCAGGGGTGTGGTGTCCGCCAGTGGTGTAACGTCTGCCAGTGGCGCGTCCGCCACGCCAGTGACATCAGTGACATCTATCATGCCGCGCAGCACTCATACAACTGAGACTCCAGTGGTCGATGTCGGTCTATTAATGGGGACTCCAGCGCAGAGGGCCTCGACGGGTATGGCTGGTGCGATGGGTGGTGCGGTGTCTGCGGCGCGCACTCCTGTGGTGATGACGCAGGGTGTACCGCTGGGTGTGCGTGATAGTCCGGGTGATGCTCCACGTGATGCTGTGCGGAGAGGTGTTCGGGTTTGGCCGCGAGGTATCCCGCCCGGGGTGCTGCCGCGAGAGGGGACGCCGCCACCTCGTTGGGACCTGCCGCGTTGGGTGGTCCAGTTGCGCGTTGTGCTTCTACTCCTCCTTCTGTGGGATGTGCTGCCGCCTCGAGGTGTCGAGGTGGTGAACGAGGTTGCCTGACCACTTTGGAGGTTGTTGTTCGAGGGCGGCGTGGACCATGAGACTAACACTGATCGTGAGGATGCTGTTAAGGGTCAAGATGAGGATGTGGATATGAAGGATGAGGATGAGGGTGGTCTGGCCAAGACCGACTCATGGATTGGGGTGAGTTTCCACCACGCCTTATTGGGAAATTCAGTGCTCTGAATTGATGAGCTAAGGACTCACGGCCTCGGCCGCCCCTTCACGGCGATCGCACACGGCGGCGTTGCTGAGGTCGACCATGTGTGTCTCAGGGATCGCCCTACCTTCGATGACCAGTTCACCTTTGTCATTCCGACGGGTGGTAGGACTCGTCTTGATGCTCTGTAATAAAGCGTTGTTTTTTTGCGGAGATGGACAGGGACACAGGGCATCCAACCGTTGAAGCCCAGGCGGGTTGGGTGTGGTGGATGTTGTGGATGTGGTGCGTGTGATGGAGCTTGACGATTTTGATGGGTTGGACGGTGAACCTGATGGTGTAACAGTGAGGTGGTGCTGTCACTGGTGCTGGTGTCTAGTCTTAGGGTGGTGTGTGTTGTATTGGTGTTACTGGTGTTCCCTTGCAGCTGAGTCAGATAGATCAAATTACGCTGCAGTCTCTGGTGGTACTGTAGGAGTTTCGCGGTACCCGGCGTCGTAAAACCGCTTCCATCTCCTGGTCGAGCGTGTAGAGCGCTTTGGCCTGACTATCGATAGGGTATTGAGCCATGCTTGTTGAAGCTGAGGCGCGTTGCAAGGCTTCCAATGACCGAGGTTCCAGCAGGGCCATCTTTGTCACAGCTGCCATGACTTAACTCTTCCCTGCAAAAAGCTAACTCACCTGTCCTATGATCGGTCCAGCTGGAGCACTGAGTAAAAAACCACCTCGTTGGACGACAGCTCGTTTTCGTTTAACACTAACGGCTTTGTTGGCTAGGAGTTGGAGTTGTGTTTTAAACGACTGTAGCTCCGCCTTTTGACGTTGAGTTTGATTGAAGTTGTGGTTTTAGGGCTGCTTCCAGTATATGGATTTCGCGGCCCTTCGATCACATCTTTTTATTTTCGATTTGGTTTACATTGAGTTTTTTAATCAAGTGTTCATTTCGTATTTAAAACATCTATATAAATAAATTACTAACAATAATAATTTTAACAATAAAGTTCAACTAATAATAATAATAATGTATAAATAAAAT
>JAUELC010305092.1:0-15065 GCA_031471745.1 Cryptochiton stelleri
ATAATGTTTTCACCTTAAACTCCATGTCTGGTGTAATTACTACCAGTAAAATAGTGGATCGTGAAATTAAATCCTCTTATAAACTCACCGTAGTGGCAACAGGTGGAGTTATGTTTAATTCAGCCCAGGTAACAATCTTAGTGGAGGATGTAAATGACAATTTCCCAGTATTTCCCAGTCAAAGCTTAGATTTTGATGTTTTGGAGAATGCTGGTATTGGCTACGATGTTTGCCTGGCTAAAGCGACAGATCAAGACGATGGACCTAATTCACAGGTAAGCTACACTCTTCAGGCTGATACAGGTAACACCTTTGCTATCCGGCCTGACTCCGGTATAATCTATCTGCTGAAACCTCTGGATATCTCTCTGGTTAAATTTGACACAATGGTTGTGACGGCTTCTGACGCGGGAACTCCTCAGAGGACAGCGTCGATGGAGATAAAGATTCATGTGAAAGATGTTAACGATCACACTCCAACATTTCCCTATCAGAATTATGAGGTGTCGTTACTGGAGTCTAGAACTGTCAATGCTATGTTCTTTAATCTGTCTGCTAGTGATGGTGATTATGGACGGAACAGTCAGATTGTTTATAACATCACTCGTGGAAATGATGGTGGAAGCTTTGGAATTTTCCCCAATGGAATCCTCTATGTAGCCCATCCTCTTGATCGGGAAATAAGAGATTTTTATCGTCTTACTGTGTCTGCAACTGATTTAGGGGAGATTCCACGAAGCTCCTCAATGAACATTACAGTTCATGTACTCGACGACAATGATAACCGTCCATTGTTTCTCAACACTTCTTACAGTTTATATGTTGAAGAAACCATGCCATCGAGAACACTCTTAGGCTCAGTTAGTGCTGTAGATAAAGACATTGGGAGGAATGCAGAAATTTCTTATTCTTTGGCAATGGAAAATAATAACTTCACCATTAATCTACAGACAGGTGAAATATTTACCTTGGTTTCTTTTGATAGAGAAGATTTAATTAAAACAACGGGTAAAGATTTTATTTCGTTTGAAGTTGTGGCTACTGACAATGGATTAAAACGTCTAGATGACCGAGCGACAGTGAATGTTTACATATCAGATGTTAATGACAACACACCTGTATTCTCCAAACCCCTGTACAGTATACCTCTTCATGAACAGGCTCCAGTAAATAGCCAGGTGCTAAAAGTCAGTGCAGCTGACCTTGATGCCGGATTAAACAGTTATATCTCTTACAGTTTAATCTCAGGCGATGGATTAGAAAAGTTTGGTATTGATACGGCTTCTGGTGTGATAATCTTAACGAGTCGTATTGATAGAGAAACTAAAGACATGTACCATCTCACTGTGTTAGCCAGTGATAACGGTAAACAGAACCAGAACAGTGCCACCGCCTCAGTTAGGATTTCTATTGTTGATGACAATGATAATTTCCCTCAGTTTGTTCAGACTTTATTGGAAACACACCTGTTGGAAACCACACAACCTGGACAAGTTATTACCCAGTTTGTGGCCAGTGACAACGACATTGCTAATAATGCTGCTGTTTCTTACAGAATCACCAGTGGTAACATCTTTGAAACTTTCAGTCTGGATTTTACCACTGGGAAACTTTACCTCGACAAACCTCTGGATTATGAAACAAGACAAAATTACGCATTAAACATTACAGCTGAAGATTTTGGTAGTCCCAGATTGTCCTCCTACATACGGTTTATTGTAAATGTGGATGACTATAACGATAATCCGCCATCGTTTCCTAATGCTCCAATTTTGAGAACTATCACGGAAGGTCCGTCTGTGCAATCACCTGTTGTCAAGGTAACAGCAGATGATCCAGACTCGGGAATTAACAGTGACATTCGCTACTCAATCACTAGTCAGGATCCAGCTGGTGACCATTTTAGAATTGACAGTCGCTCAGGTATGATCTACATTAATTCTGAAATTGACCGCGAATTCTCTGATCAATTTAACCTCACCATCGTTGCAACGGACCAAGCTGAACCAATTAATATTCGGAAATCTGCCCAAAAATCTGTTCTAATCATGGTGAATGATCGTAATGACAATTCCCCAGAGTTTGTGTCGATGTCCTCTGTGGGCGTCTTACCCAATTCTCCCTCCAGTACTCAAATTATGACAATTTCTGCCTCAGATGCTGATGCCAAGAAAAATAGTCTAGTTCGGTATCGGTTTGTCACAGCTGACAGGAATTTATTCGCCTTAGATTCTGAGAGTGGATTGTTATACTTGAGTTCTTCACTTCCCTCACAACCTTTAATTCATCAGGTAACTGTGAGAGCAGAGGATCAAGGTGTGGAAGACTCTTTAGGACAAAATTATTCTAATCTCAAAATCACCATGTTTGTTAAATCTGCTACAGCTAATGGCCCCACTTTTAATCAAGCTTCATTTGGAGGGAATGTTTATGAAAACCAACCGGCTGGCACCAGTATTTTAACAGTCTCTGCCACTTCTACAACATCCTCACCAGTGAAATATTACATCACCAAAATAGTGTCTAGTGGCTTAGAACAGCCGCAGTATTTTAAAATTGAAGAGAATACTGGACGGATAAGTACCACCAAACCCCTGGACAGAGAAAGGGGTTTTAGTTTCTTTGACGTGGAGGTGTATGCTATAGAGAGTAATGGCTCTGGACCAAAGACAAGAAGTGTTCAGGTGAGTGCAGTTTATACTTTATTATTATCAAGTTTATACTTTATTATTATCAGACTGAAGCCATTGTTCTCAGTCTATGCTGAGTCGCTCATTACAGGTGTAGAAAGTCCAGTTGCAGTATTTTATTACCAGTCGGAAGCCTTTAACTGAATTGCTCATTTGCAGGTTTAGAGAATGTAAAACAATAAATAATGTACAGAAAACATGTGTAAAATACAATTCTTGTTTCGTGCTTGAAAAATCAATAATACAAACATGTGAGTTCCTGGATAGGCATACATTGTACATGTACATGTATGTACATATATGCCCTTATTTGGTTTGTAGTTTTATATTAAATTGAGCATCAACGTTTGTCAGGTGTATCTAAACTCAAACATGTCAGTTTACCTGCTTATATGTTTTTTGTTGTATGGCCTTTTTACAAATAAAAAAGAAATTAGTAGATTAATAACAGAAAAATGAAAAAGATTAATAACAGAAAGAAGTGATTGCTGAGTACTTATTCCATTATCCAGCTATTAATTAATCCGCTTTCTCCATAATAATGATTACACATACCAATGCTCCTGTCAGAAGAAATTATAGCAAAAAAGTATTGCTTAATGATATAAAGTTATTAGCAAGTATTAATTAGCTGGCAAAGTAGCTATCCGGTAACGAGAACAAAATCTTGTTAATGAAAACGAAAAGCCGGAAATAATAATTACGAGTTTTCACGCGACAGAGAGAGAATGCTGATTGTAGAGTAGATATATGTGGCTGAGAGAACAGGTTATTGATTATCTCTGTATAATAGAGGACTATTTTTTTTATTGCATGTTGTTAGTCAGGTGTGAATTGTTCTATGCCTGTCCATCTACTCTATGAGCATGGTGTTAGAGATAGGAAAACTCCACTTCTCCCAGCCTGGGACTATTCATTCAGAGAGCCTTTAATGCATGTACATGTACATACAGGTTTTGCTTCCAAACTCGAGACCCACAACTTAGGAAAGCTTTGTTAATTTTAGAAATCCTCATCTCACAGAATTCACAAAATGACAGCTTTGCATTACACAATCAAATTCAGAATTTAATAGTGAACACATTTCACATGTAAATTGATGTGCCTATTTAAAGTAAAAGATAATGAAAAACTTCATGCTAATGTTTTGTACATACGAGTTACATTTCAAATCCAGTCAGTGACTTGATACATTTTTATTTATTTTACCTGTATTTAAAAAATGAAGATCAACAAAACGCATTACATAGGGCTATGAGTAAGTTCTCCATTGTTCCCTGCATACAGTTATTAAACTGTAGATCTGGGCTGGGTAACCCGGGCTTGGCAAGTCTCCTAAACTTTAGACTGCTATGTCCCTATAATTACACTGTATCCTTTATAGGGTCAAGTTAAAGAATAGATTCTTAACAGTCATCAGGTCCCATTAGAAATTTGAATCGCACTTTGCCCTCAGGTTTTTACCTTATAATTTGACAGTCATTTTGTAGCCAGAATAAATATATTGATAGTCCTTTGTTGGGAGCCACGGCTGAGTGAGGCCGGACAATTCTAGTCCACATAGCTCTTTACTTCGATCAACTATTAAGTGATATCTTATGCCAACAAAATAGCACATTAAACTATCTGGAACTAACACCTGTGTCAAGCTAGATCTAGGTGTTTATATACTACTTCAGGTGCTCAAAGCTACCCTTTAACAGCCTCATCTGGGTAGTAACTTTGAAGTTTGTTAAAACCAGTTAGAGAGGCCAACAGGCATGCATGTATTGTCAGAGTATTGTTTTACATGCACATGTTATGATCTGCATAAAATATTTCATGTTAATCAATTCATGAAAATGGTATAATTTCTGGGCTGGTGAAAAAATCAAACTATTTATAATCTCTTACTGTACATGTGCATATCACCATGGTATGATGTTTAACACCAACTGTCACTAAGAGAAGAATCAAGTCCTATTGGCATCCACTTACATTTCATAGTGCAGAGAGATTCCATTGTTATTTCAAACAATTATGAACGATTATGAAGCAAGCAGGCCATGGGTTGTTTAATAGTACAGAAACCACTCAATACAATGCAGGGTCTACTTTAACATACCCTTAAGAATGTATAGAAAAAAGATGTCACCTTTACCAGAGCAAGATTTCGGAATGCTTTCACATCCCCCAATTAATATTTGCGAATACATGTGATATATATACATGCAACCATACTGTAGGCCTAGTTCAAGTGAAATCCTGTGTCTAGGGGAGAAATTTAGAAAATAATGTATAAGTCTTATGTAAAATTTGAAGAGAAATTCTCAATTGTAAAATTTTTGTTCGTGAGAAATTTTGGCTTACAAAAGACATCACTTCATTTCTATTTTACAAATTTAATTTGGGGAATGTGAGAACATTCTGAAATCTAGCTTAAAGGTGATATGCTATTTTTTCTCTATCATCATATTGTGTGTTTATAATATGTCTTGTGTCGAGGTTCACTGGGGTTCTTGTCAAACATGTAGATTCAATGTCCTCCATTGTGGTGTATTTTTAGAAGGTTTGATTGTCATACATAGTACTGATTAACCTGGCTAAATACTCCATCTGTCTAATAATGTCTACCTTACCACGGCGTTTGCCTCAAGGTAAATGCTATGTTCCTGTCAGGACAGTTTTTGACAATGCTTTAAAGACAATCATGATCACTACATTGTACATCATCACACAAAGTTGAAACTTGTTTTACTGAAGCTATTTTTTGTTTTACAAGTACATATTTTAAGCTTGAGAAAGCTCAAAGATTACGTCTAACAAATGTTTCTTCGTTGGTTTAGTGAAGCTATCCAATTAAATTTGGCGAAAATTTTTTTTTTATAGAATAATTTAACGTGAATTCATTTTTAAAATACCTACAAAATATTTGTGCTTTACAATACCGTAACAACAGGCAGTGTTTGAATTTTGAATGTCATTTCATGCTCGATGAAACCTATTTTCTCTGTGTAAAAGTTAAGAAATTTATGAATAAGAAGTACACTGGTATCGAAAGGTGCATAAAAGATTCATTTTTGTGCAGGGGTGAGTTTCTGCCCTCATTTTAAACCTTGCTTAACAGTACAGGTAATTTGGGGCATACACCTTTAATTAGGCACCAGATCTCAGTCCACTTCTCTCAGACACCTGAATGTACCCCTGCTGAGAAATACTCCTTCTTTATCACCTCAATTGGGTCTCTCAGTTTTCAGCACTCAGTAAAACTTCAATAGTTAGCTAGAACTTATTTGATTAGAGACACGTACTGTGTTCATACTGAACGTGCCCATTGAAAGGCTCTTCTAGATGTGTAGAGGAAGCCTAACCCATATCATTGTGTTGAGGGGCTGGAACTGGGACAAGCAGATAGCATGACTTGTCCATAGTACCATCTTGTTTGGCTATGTGTGAGCAATGTGGTCATCAAATAAAGCTGGCCACATCTGGCGCTAACCACCACTGGACGAGCTGGTCTTTTACCACCAAATAAACACCCGCTTTGAAACCTAGCCCTGTATTGACCATGTAGGCATAGAAAGGGAAGACAGAAGTACAAGTCTCAGATAACAGTCCCTGTTTCTGAAAAAACACAGTGTAAAGTTACAGGTGATTGAAGACATGCACACACTCACATGCTTGATCTGAACAGGGCTTGGTTAAGATTGGAGATAGTATAAATAATTTCTAAGCTCTTTAACAATAACTTATTTTATATATTTATGAGAAACCTTTTTTCATAATTAAATTAACAAAATAAATTGGTTGTCAGAATGTCTATATAATGTAAATTTATTTTGGCATTCCAAAAGCATTTATTTGAACTTGCATGAGATAAAAATCTACCTGGAGGAATTTGTGTGCAATAATCTGCCAATGTCAAGTGTCAGTTGAGCAGCATATGCTTTCAATTCTGTCTTAGATGAGGACGAGGTATGGCTAACTTAGAGAGACAGAAACCGGACACAACACATCTTTGTTCAATCAATCTCATTCGGTTGTGTAACTAGCTCAATCTCTCTTTTAAATCCATCCTGAAAACCAGAACATCATTTTTAAGTACCCACGATTAAGGCTTAGAATTCAGATTTCTACATGCAGGAACATTTTAATAGGCCTACTTGAAAAATTGGCACCTTTTAAATGCACACATTGAGTCTAACATTAGTTGTTTATATTATATGTTAAAACTAGTGTAGAATAAAATGAACTTGCACCAAATTACATGAGCTTCCCTAAATCCAATCTAAGTTGAACATTCCGGTGAGTAGAATCCCGGTGAACATTTTCAGACAGGACATAGCAAGTAGACTCTAGTTCACTGTTGGATTTTAGAAATCAAAACTTCCATTGATCAAAATAAGATGTGTTAGATACCGAGCTCGTCGAGATGGATGCTAAATCTTGAGTTTGTGACGGCCTTGAGCTGCTGTTTGCTCTCTCTCTTCTTAAATACAAGCCTTTGTGCTGGGAACAGAACAAACAAACATCTAATGCAATCAGAAGGAAGGTTTTCCTCCAAGCTCTGTGAACATAGCCTGATCTTAAGTCAAACTTCCCTGGATAAAATAAACTATTTTATCCCGTCTCATTGATTTAGTGTATGACCCTGTAATATTGTGGCCCTCTCTCTCTATCTACATGTATCTATGACCAGCTCCCCCTGATGAGTGACGCTTTATTTAAAATACAAGATTCTGTTTAGGTATGTTTAGGTATAAACTGTATTTAATTATGCGTGTTGAACTTTTACATTTTAAATGGAAACTAAGACATAACTTACTATTGTTTATTTATATTATTGTATATCTGTATTTGCGCTGAATAGAGTTTAGTCTACAGACAAGACCCTACATTAATGATTTATTAAGATTTTATTAACAAGAATTTAACTTGAAGAATGACTCAATATCTTTAGCCCTGCTTCCATTTTAAAATCATGATGCTCATTGCTGTACTATGTTAAACAGGATGAATACACACCAACACCAAACTTTAAACAGCCTGTTTTTTTGTCTGTTTTATCTTCAGCTGATGACAGAGTTTTTGCCCTCAGGTGTTTTTGAAAACTTCTCCACTTTTAACGACTCACCTTAAATTCGCCCTGTTTTTGGCCTGTGAAATTTGGCTGGCAGCTGTTCAGGAAGTTGTTAAGCGTGAATATGTTGTCTTTAACACTGTGCTATTTTTTACCCCATCTAACAGACCATTTTATCACCTCATGTGTGACTTCATCTTAAAGACATTAAACCATTCACCTGGAAATTTATTTGAATGGGGATACTTTTACTTCAGGTGAAATACAGGTATAATAAAGTGATAAAATTTGTCCCTTACAAGACTGACAATAAGATCAGCGTCAAGACGGTATTCCCCTAAATGTCTGGGACTGTAAGCTCAAATCACTTGGAAACCACAATATGCATGTACATGTAGGTCAGATTTGTTTGAGATTGTCATTTGTACGAATACATGTAACATTAAACTTCGTTGTTCTTAAATTTTGTATTTAAAAAAATGTTAATTTCAAAGAACAAAGTTGTCAAATCTTATGCCAATAGCACTGTTTAACCTACTTTAACTGACATGTTAAGTCTGTTGATTGCATTCAAATTTAAAGCTCGACATAAACTGTGGTTGAAACTGGATCGATTGTTTTGAGGATCTGATATAGATGATTTAGAGCCTTCAGGACACAACATGAAACAACTGTTTTGCAATTTACCATTGTTTCCATAGTGATTTGATGATGTAAACAGATGAACCAAATGTCTTACAATATTGATATGTGATTGGCTACAACACTTTACAAGTGAGAGTCCTACACATCCACGATTCCACTTAGATGATGAAAGACACTGTCACAAACCTAAGACCATTACTAAAATGAAATCAATTCCCTTTGAGATGTGTGGTAACTTGACGCAATTGTGATGTAACTTTCTAATAAAAGCTTCCGTGAATCCCGTGCTTGAAGAAATAAACAAATAACTGTGTACGATACCTTAAGAACAGTTGCAATATTGATTATTCAATATGGATTCTTTAAAACCTGTTCTCTGATAAAATCTTGTCACAATTAAGTCACTGTATTGCTTTAGATGATGCAACATGTCACTGTTTCAGTTTCTCACGATTATTTGCTAAATTTAACCATCAAATTAATTACTTTGTGTCCTATCAGGATGAAATATTTCTAGCAACACACCACCAATTTCCTGTTGATATTAATTTTATGATTGTGTTTTTACTATCCATTTTTTCTGGGTACTTTCTAAAGGTATTTTGATCTAACTTACTGTAAAAGTGTGATGTGTTTATAAGACCAGTTATTTTATGACAGTCCGCAATATGTCATGAAACTATTTATTTATATAAACATTATAGCAGGTTTATTTTCCTATCTGTGTATATTTATAAAATATAACTATAAACATTTTAAGGTTTGACAGATTTTGTTCATAAGAGCTTGTTACACTTCTGCATGTAATATTATTTTCATTACTGAATTTAGACAGAAATGAGAGCGTTTTATATATTAAAACATTCAATCACCAAACATGATTTGTCACAAAATGTTCGCAAAACTATTTTTATACAGTATTTTTGTTATTTTACAGGCAATATTAAACATTTATAACAGAATGATGATAAAACGTAAGCTTAGAAAAAAAGCGTATTTGAATTACAGAGTATGGTTGTAAACACAAACAAAAGCAAAGACTGTATCAGATATACACAATCTTTGCTATAAACTCCTTCAAAATGCCATAGTGCTGCTGTTCTTTAGGCCTAACCTTTCTGATTTCCTTCTTTTGTGTGGAAGAACAACTGTTTCTTCCCAAGTCATTTAAGTCCTGAATAGTTCAAAAGCTTAAATATTTATGGTGAATATTCCATACAAAGCAGGGTTTGAATAGACCATAGGATAGATATGCGGCGGTTGATTGTTGGATTTTGTGAGAAGTGTCGTATTTCATCGAATGACTTGAGCCTACATAATGGCTATAGGTGGTTACTCTAAGGAGCATTATAAAACCTTGACTGAAGTGGATTTCTGTATTCAAAGGACTCAAATTGCTCTCAATAAAAGATCTTATTTGGTATTAACAGGTAGCTGTCAAGAAGATCTAAACTGTTGGTAACATACAGGAAGGGAATTTATTATTACTTTAATTGCAGATACTTAGCTTCTTTTTTTTTTTACATTTTTTAAGAAAGAGGATTTTTTACCCAACAATTAAAAAAAGAAGAGTTAAGTATCTTATTATCCCCTTGCACAACGTAGTTGTGGAGGGGATAAAGCATGCTGTTTGTATGTATGTACGTTTGTATATGATTTTTCATTTTTCATCACTCTAGCCGCTTAATCTCTGACATTTTTATAAAACTTCACACACAAGTCTGTTATGAAAAGTTTGAATTTCAGGGTGACGGGTCATGGGCTCATTATAGATATTTTTTATATTTCATATTAAAATTCTAAATTACAGAATATTGAAACTCTAAATTACAGAATATTAAAACTATTTATTCCTGAATTATAGATTATTGAAACGCTTATTTACGAAATATTTTAATTTTAAATCACAAAATATTAACTCAAAATTACAGAATTTTGAAACTCTTAATTACAAAATGATGAAACTATAAATTACCAAATATTGTCCAGAATTACAGAAAATTGGAACCTGTAATTACAGAATATTGAAACTTTAAATTACATATTTCTGAAAGTTAAATTACAAAATATAGAAATAATTACAAAATATTGATTATAAATTATAATTTACAAGTTATCAGGCTTCAGAAAAAAGTTTAGAAACCAGATACTTACTTGACATAATGGGATACCAAGTCATCTAGTTGTATTATTTTGAAATTGTTTTTTTTCCCTTTGCTAGACCTCCAGGTATTCTCAATAGCTTGAAGCGTGTAAGGCTGGATTAAAAATTCAAAATAATTACTTGCAAAGAATATATAGTAATTATATTAGTTAATTATTAACATAAAAACACAATACATTAGCAGTGATAATGTTTTAAGTTTTCTAATGTATAATGTTTTGGTTGATGTAAAGCCTGATGTAGTGTGAAGAAATTGTTGGATAACTTCACGCTATAAATTTGTGTTAATTATTATTCTTAGTTCCTGTTTAATTAAAACTGTTGTGTAAATAATTAAGGAGCCTGTTAACACCTGCGTGCCCAGAAATATGTTGTTTTAATTCAGCTTATTTCTTATCTGTTCAGGGTTGACTGCTTCTCGCACAGTCACACATCGTATGCTAGGCCTACTAAATTTTAAATTGTTTAACGATTCTCACATATTTTATATCTTTTTTTCAGTTATACTTTTCACTTAACTTTTTCCAAATTCAATTCTAACAGTTTGAACATGTGCATTTTTTAAAGTCTTTCTAGAGGAGCTGGTTGATCTAAATTTAAACAGCATTTGACAATAGTTGCATTAAATTTGAATCTGATTCTCATAATTTAATATATTTTCACCAGTGTTGACTTGTCACCAATAAGTATGCCAATTCTCTGTTGAAATTGTTGTAATATTTTCTCTGGTTCACACAAAGGCTTTGGAAGGTTGTGTTATTGTACAGCCTATCAGTTTGGTATGTGAATTGTGAGGATTAGTCTCTGATCAGAGGATTTATTCTCATGTCCAAACCCGTCCACTGAGATTATTTCACCAAATCTACCCTCATTATAATAGACGGTCTGACTGTGCCCCGTGCCTCTCAGGGTTAACTTAAGAAGCTTAGTTCACCTTAATAAAGTGAAGTTCAGTGAATAGGCTGGTACCTTTCCTTACAGAGGTCACCCTGATCGTTACTCCTGAGTCTCCATAAGTATTGTAATAACTAACACCTATTGTTGTGTCAAACCTAAATCCTCTAAACCGCCAAGCCACAACCCACTCTAATATGGGTAATGCAGACAATGGATTTTCAGCCAATACACACACAGCATGAACTTTGAAATTAGTAATAATCAGAAGTTATACATGTATATCATATACTTTCTAATTTTGTACTCTCAATAGTTTTAAAACTGTACTTTCAGGCCAGGAATTTCTTATATAAGCTTATCCTTCTATATCTTCTGACAAATGCTCTTCTCTTAGCTGCATATTCACTACCCACATGTACATTCATATCAAACAAAGGTTTTTGTTTAACAGCAGACTGCTAACGTTTGAGTGAATAGGTATCTTCATTTGAATCACATCTTTCTGTAAAACAAACACTAGTCTGTGGTTCTTGGTGTCTCTTTTGAAGGTCCACAAACAGTTAACATGTACCCATCAACTTTAGTTGCCCCTTTCATCACTTTACTATGAATATTGACAGTTTTGTGTGAATGTGTACATAAACATTGTATTACCTGAACAGGTGAATAATAACGCCGTATAACATTTCTATGTTATGTGTGAACAGTGTTTAGTTACCTGCTAACTCACAAAACTTGTTAGCACTGCATGTTGGTTCTTCCAGTCAGTAACAAACACAACTTACAATGTACCAGTTTATGATGGACAATCCTGAAAGATTATTTTTTTTAATTCTATTTGTTTGAAAACTTCAAATTTTATAACATATAAAAAAAACCATGTGGTTAGATTGGAGTCATTTGATGTGTCTGTCTAATGAGGTAACAAACATTTAACACAAAAAGCACTAGCCAGTTAATCAGCCTGGCCAAATTGGCCTGTTTTTCTTTTATCATTGTAGAACATCTTTAACGAAACTGGATTTAAACCTCAGCGTGTCCGGTAGTGACAGATGGTCACTCTCGTTCTGATATTTAATTATTTCTAATATTTGCTGGAACAAGAGTGACAGTGTAAAAGCTCCCCAAAACGTTCGCTTCTCATCTTCATACGAAAAATAGCCAATAGAGCAAATTTTTGTCGCGTTTTGATCCAATAAAACAAACATAAGCTTACTGAATAAAAATGAATTAATCATACTTCCAGTGCAGAAATTCGCCTTATATATATCCGATATTTACCGCAACAAGCTCTTTTTGTCGAAAATAAACACATTTACAACAAACAACAGTCATTTTTTACTCTTAGAGGTCACATGACGCTTTATAATTTATGCATGTCACTGCTTTTGGCCCCGCCATGACAGATCACGTGATGTTTACTTCCAAGGCATTCACAATGCAGCCTACGGGATGTCGAAAGACACGCCCTCTGACAATGCCCCAGCAAACACACTACGTAACTGCAACGTTGTGACTTAGTTGTAGATTCGTACCGTTGGAGTACAACGTCATGGCAACTTTATTACAACGTTATCACAACGTCGTTTTCAATGTTGACCTTTTACGTTTTGAGAACGTTAAATAAATAACGTTATTGCAACGTTATTACAACCTAATTGACAACATTGGACTACAACGTTTGGTCCACGTAAAAACACTACGTTGTGACATGGTTGACGATTGGTAACTTATCATATAACGTTTTTAAAACCTTGTTACAACCAAGTGTACAACTTTAGTCTCCAACGTATTGACAACGTAACATAAACTACGTTGTGACACGGTTGTAGAATGGTAACATTTTGAACAGCGTTGTTGTAACGTTACCTCAACGTATGTTGTATCATTGGCATGTTACGTTTCGAGAACGTTAATAAATAACGTAATGATGCGGTTGTAGATTGGTAACATTTTGAACAGCGTTATTTTAACGTTGTTTGAACGTAATTTACAACGTTGTGATACAACATTTTGACTTCGTAAAAAGCGCTATGTTGTGAAATAGTTGTGGATTGGTAGAACATCTTATAACTTTCTTGTAACAACCTTGTGGGTAACACGTTAGCGTCCAACGTTTGACAACGTGGAATACGCTATACGTTGTGACATGGTTATAGATTGGTAACCTTTTGAAAACCGTTGTAACAACCTTATCACAATGTAGTTTATAAAGTTGGGCTTTATTTTTTCGACAACGGAAGATGAATAACGTTTAATTTGTAACATTGTGAATAGCGTAACTACAACGTTGTCACAACGTATACTGCTGACCATGACGTCATATCCTTCCACGCGTTCAAAGTTCAGTCTATAGTACAGCGCGCTTTTAAAGACATCCTATGCATTTCAAGTTGATAAGTTTCAACGTTCACCACATCCACAAATTAATACATACATGGTCAACTGACAAGGATAACTTCTCAACCCTTCATAGACAAAAACAGAGGTGAGTACATTAAATCAAAGTAGTTTGCATAGCGATAGTCTACGCCTGATCTTACATCACGGTTTTTGTTTGATGTAAGATACCAACATACAACAACAGCGTGCTGTATGATCGATAAACGCCCTGTCCAAACTGATATGGTTAAATGTACATGTGTGTTATGTGGAATATACAGTACTCTGAATTATGCACATTAAATGTCATTGCAGAAAAAATAACAGTTTGAAGTTAAAAACATATCACATTTGTATAGTCTGACCTATTTAGGCCAAAATATATATTTACATGTAGCATTAAAACGAATACTTGGGACATTAGAATAACTTCTCGAGAATAAGAAGTTAAGAACATTGTTTTGGAACAGGTTACGCCTTAAATCTAGAACGAAAGACACATTTTTGGACATCCCACTATGGCGGTGCCAGTGTGATTGATCATTGACAAAATATATTTAAAGCACTGCTTAAACTATATATAAATCTCTGGATTTAAATTATTGAATCAATAATTTAAATCTAGAGATTATGTAAGAACTGATGAGATTTCACAAATCACAAGCGTCCAAGTTTTTTGCACAACAATAGTCAGTTTAATGTTTCCATTGACTAATACAAATTACAGAGCCATTTTATCAATATCATAAAGCGCGGGAGTTGGGAGATGAAGTTTATCTTTAAAAAGACTTGGTGGGGGGGACTAAGTCAGCATTGAGAGCAAAGAAATATTAATAATTTTGATTAATCATTATCTAACAGGAATTATAAGAACTTTCTTATGCTTGATATCACCATAAATTAATTTCAGATGCCGGCGTAAAAATACATGGAGTCTCGGAATCCAAACAGGAATGTTAATAGTTCAGACGTTTAAACATGCACAGAATAAAAAAAGACTGGCCGAGATGCAAGGTAATTTAACTAGATATTCAACATAATATTACGCTATGCTAAAATGACCTAGAGATGAAAATGGACTGAGGCGCTGGAAAAATCCTAAATTTCGTGAAGTCATTAAATATTAACCGTGGCAAAGCTCATTTTATTTCATTCTATATTAATGTAGGAGGAAATTCGTTGAATTTCAAGAAGGTTTCAGGATAGAAAGTTAACCAAGCGATTAAAA